>JBBPBX010031725.1:0-28219 GCA_038048925.1 Garcialebias charrua | reverse complement strand
AAGGAAGGTAGGTAGGTGGTAGATAGATAGGAAGGAAGGAAGGAAGGTAGGAAGGTAGGTGGTAGATAGATAGGAAGGAAGGAAGGTAGGTGGTAGATAGATAGGAAGGAAGGAAGGAAGGAAGGAAGGAAGGTAGGTGGTAGATAGATAGGAAGGAAGGAAGGAAGGTAGGTGGTAGATAGATAGGAAGGAAGGAAGGAAGGAAGGTAGGTGGTAGATAGATAGGAAGGAAGGAAGGAAGGAAGGTAGGAAGAAAGGTAGGAAGGAAGGAAGGAAGGTAGGTAGGTGGTAGATAGATAGGAAGGAAGGAAGGGAGGAAGGAAGGAAGAAGGAAGGAAGGAAGGAAGGTGGTAGATAGATAGATAGATAGATTGATTGATTGATTGATTGATTGATTGATTGATTGATTGATAGATAGATAGATAGATAGATAGATAGATAGATAGATAGATAGATAGATAGATAGATAGATAGATGATAGATGATAGGAAGGAAGGAAGGAAGGAAGGAAGGAAGCAAGGAAGGAAGGAAGGTAGGAAGGAAGGAAGGAAGGAAGGAAGGTAGGTAGGTGGTAGAAAGATAGGAAGGAAGGAAGGTAGGAAGGAAGGTAGGAAGGAAGAAGGAAGGAAGGAAGGAAGGTGGTAGATAGATAGATAGATAGATAGATAGATAGATAGATAGATAGATAGATGATAGATAGATAGATAGATAGATAGATAGATAGATAGATAGATAGATGATAGATGATAGGAAGGAAGCAAGGAAGGAAGGAAGGAAGGAAGGAAGGAAGGAAGGAAGGAAGGAAGGAAGGAAGGAAGGAAGGAAGGAAGGAAGGAAGGAAGGAAGTAATTAACAATGAAAGTTTGTAACGCCAGTGTTTTGTTTTTGTTGAAATAGCTTGAAAGATCTGGATAACTTGGAGTCCTCATGAATGTCCAGTAAACACAGATCATGTGTGCGGGACGATGTTCAGTCCTGGTGACCAGAGTTTGACTCCAGAGTGAGAACATTGATGAAGATAACAGATATGGAGTGCAGCGTGCTGTTTTTTTTGTTCCTCTTGTTCTCCCAGAAACATGTCAACAAGTCTTGTGGTACAAAGCTCCTCATCTGGTTTAAGGAAATGATCACAGATTTCATGAAAATACTACAGGTAGTCCTCGGGTTGCGACGGTCTCGAGTTACGAAGTTTCATGGTTACGACGCATCTCGCATTTATATGAAAAGCCTTATTTCGAGTTACGCAGTTTTACGTCATAAACGTTGTGACGCAGCGGCAGAAGAATACAGAACTGTACGCGGGGCAGGAATACGGCGGATGGACCGGTTTTACGTCGCAAATGTAGCTGCGTTTCTCTATGTTTCTCGGCTGGCCTGGGAACGGCTTGGGATTCCCCCAGAGGAGCTGCTTCAAGTGGCTGGGGAGAGGGAAGTCTGGGCCTCCTTACTTAGGCTGCTACCTAAGAGACCCGACCCCGGATAAGCGGACGAAAATGGATGGATGGATGGACGTAGCGGCGGAGGAATACACTGCACTGTACTGTGAATGCGGTTTTACGTCGTAAACGGAATGTGGAATACGGTGGATGGACCGGTTTTACGTCGTAAACGTAGCAGCGGTGAAGTACACTGCACTGTACTGTGAACGCCGTTTTACGTCGTAAACGGAATGCGGAATATGGCGGATGGACCGGTTTTTCGCCGTAAACGTAAAGCAGCGGCGGAAAATATTGTAATGTACGTGGTGCAGCGGCAGAGGAATACTGTACTGTACTGTGAACGCGGTTTTACGTCGTAAACGGAAAACTGAATACAGGTACGGCGGATGGACCGAGGAGAACGGCGTCAACAGCATCGTAGTAGGCCATTAACTCTTTTTGCCCTTCATTATGGCTCCCAAACGTATGTGTTTTTTGATAAGTATGTAGGGTACTGTGTTAGGATAGGCTAAGTGCTTGGTAATACAGTACTGTACATGCATTTGGTGCAGTATGTAAGTATATTCCCACTTACGTCAAAAATCGGTTTACGACGCCGCGTGGGAACGGATCTACGTCATAAGTCGAGGACTACCTGTACTTTTAAACCTCTGCTCCTTTTAGGTCTGCATGACGGTAGAAAAGTACAAAAGAAGAACAGCCTGTCTTGACAGAGATACCAAGAAGAGGCATATTCTGTGTTTATTAGAAAAAATATATACATTTTGAGGTTGGGGGGATGCTTGTTCAGCAAACAACCAACCCCAGGATGACTTATACACTCTGCCAGACATAACATGTGTTCTCATTGTCTCAGTTGTGTGATAAAAATGACTTGATTCTGTTTTGTACTGCCTCTGAGAACCTGTTCTGTGCACAAGCTCCTGGCAGAACCTTTCCTCTTGGGGTGTTTTTTTTTTCTCAAGAAAAATAAACAATAGGGATATAAAAGTTAAAATAATAACTCCCAATAGTCATGGAGTCAGCAGATCCAAAGAATTAAAACATTTTGAGCAAACCTGTAAATGACCTCAGTTAGACAGAAGGCCACTGCTGTTGTCGATATTAAAATATGATGAAAACGCCCACATGCAGACTCGTTGAAATAGATGCTGGATGAAAAAAAGGTGGTGAAAAGCACAAGCAGCACACATCTGTTGGGTTCTTCAGCCTCTGCCTGTCCTGCTGTGCCTGGAAGAGCCTCCCTCTGTGACCAGTGTGCAGACAAATGTGCAGAATCCCATCTGAGACCCGGAGACAGACCAAGAGACATGCTAAATTAAGAGACCTGGTTGAAAATAGAAAGTTCTGTTTTCCTCATTAGCAACAAAAAAGTTTTTCATATTATGTTATTGATTGAAAAATAAAAAGCTCTTTGCTTCTCCTTTTCTTGGTTTGTCTAAAATACACCCCCAGGATCAAACCCTGTAATTCAGCTGCTATCTGTAGCATCTCTTAAACCACAAAGAGGATAGCCACTTGATGATGCTGAAGAGAAAGACTAGAGGGCTCTTCATAATGGCTCTGAGTAGCCGGCTTCAAGGTTAGAACCCATTTCCTGCTCGTGCTACTTTTTTTTTTTTTTTGTCGTGAGTGAAAGCCTGGGCAGGATCAGGTATCTTTTAATGGAGCAAAAGGAGTTTTGTGTTAGAGGCCTGTGACAGGTTGTGGAAAATGCACGAGGTCAAGAGCACACATTACCAGAGAGGGATCACACAGAATCAGACTGGGTCACGCTTAAAATTAGCTCAGCTTTCTTTTCGTCAGTGCTGGAAAGCTGGTCCTCCTGAGACCAAAGGCTTTTCACAGACTCATCAGCCGGACAAGGCAAAGGGAAATGTCTCCGTTTGTTACATTTTACCCCCATCAGGATGTTGCACCGGCCAGATAATCTTTACTCCAAGGGTTGAGGCCTCTCAGCTTTCTGTGCTTATCAGATCTGCAATCCAGAAATCGACAGGTACTTAGTTGCATGATGGCATGTTAATCTGGAACCACTCTGAAGGTGTTATCATATGATCAACTTTCTCTGTTACTAATCATACAGTGTGCATCGATCAAGCACTGTATATTTCTACTTGTCTGCGATGAAGACAAACAGCTAATGTTCTGATTACATTCTGATAAAAACAAAGCACCCACAGTGAAGGTCAGGGCCATGTGACCAAGTTCAGATTACAATATCATCCCTGGAACATCACTGGTCCCATGTCAGGGTGTGACATCCCCTCAGGACTGGGTGCAGCGGTGAACTGGTGCAGAGTCATCCAGATGTTGTACTCTCACCTGCTGTCGGCTCACAGCTCAGAAGTCTCATATATGAACACAAATGTTACGTGTACCTGGTTCCAACATGTCCAGATGTATCTAAATTAATGTTGCATGAAAGTGTGGTGAATTCCAATTAACCTCCAAAAACACATTTAACACACTTCAAAAATGATCAAAACAACTTCACTACAGTGTAAACTGTAAAGTTTATTTTGTTCTTGTCACATGTAAACCTGCGAGGTGCATAGACGGATAAGGCGCATAAAATATATGTGAACTGTTTAAGAAGCACTTTTATTCTCTCTGTAAATAAAACTAAGTCAAACCAGTAAATTAACTCACAACATGTGATGATACCTCAGGTCGACATGGCGCAGACAGTGATGTATACTGCAATAATTAGCTACATAAAGTTGCACGTAATGGTGGAATAATGAAAGCTTTGACACTGCTGGAGGACAGTACCAATAGAAGAATTGGGAAGCAGCAAGTTTTGACCAAATACCGATAGTGTCACATTTTTGTCTCCTTGTCTACCTCAGACAGTCATGTATCATGTTTTGTTTCTCCTGCTGTCATGAACGGCTGCTTCTGTGAAGAACGGGCGGTGGACTCACGAGGTAGCTTGGCAAACTCAGCTTTATTGAACTGCTAATAGCACGACATGTTAACGTCTCATGTCACGCTAGGTTCACAACTCAAACACACACACTGCGCATGCTCAGTCTATACTGGCTACGGCAACCCAACTGGGACATATCACCACATCTCCCCCTTTTAACAGGAAACACACATGTTTCTAAACTATTCTAAACTACCCTGTATATAACATCCGAACACTAGGACGTTGGGGTAGACTGCCCTCGGTCCATAGCAACGTAGGGATTATTCTGCCCTCGATAGTTGCTGTTCCTATTAATTCGGTGAACAACTAAACATTTTCCCAGTTACTATTTACCCACACTTCAGAACTCTATGTTTCACCCTTATACATACAAACTACACAGGTCTATGTTTCACACTTATACATACAAACTACACAGGTCAACTTCACTTTATCCTTTTTTTTGTCATTAAATGTCTCGGTACCTTAGAGGGATTCTGATTACCCTTCCCCTGGAAGTCACCTGTGAACCATATGGAGTTGAGCGCTCCACCTCTGGACCCATATGTCTCTGATCAGGAGTTCTGGTCGCAGAATCAGCACCGTCTTCAGGTGGAAAGCTACTGTTCAGTGTCACTGGAGAATCAGGTGGTTGTAGCTGATCTGGTTGATCTGTGGGAAGTGGGACAGCTTGCAGATGTCTCCGGTTCCGTCTTAATACAGCTCCATTCTCCGTTTCCACCATATACGACCTTGGCTCATGGCATTTGCCGATGACCTTTGCTGGGGTTTTCCAACTCTTTTCACCATCCAGTTTTATCCTGACGTCTTGTCCTGGTTGTAGTGCAGGAAGTGGTTGTGCAGAATGATGGCGATCGTGGAAGAACCTGTAGGTTTCCTTTGTCTGTCTGTCCTTTTGTTGAATCACATGTCTGTCCACTGGAGCAGCTTTCAACTTGCTCTCCAGCACTGGAAGTGTGGTTCTGATTTCTCTTCCCGTCATCAGTAGTGCAGGGCTCACACCTGTAGCAGCACTAGGTGTTGCTCTGTAGCACATCAGGGCCAGATGGGGGTCAGGCTGCTTCAAAATGTTCTTTGCAGTCTGAACCGCTCGTTCGGCAGCACCGTTCGCCTGAAGTCTGGAAGTTGCGTGCACAAATCCATACTCTTTGGAAAAGTCCTGGAAGTCACTGGATGTAAATTGAGTTGCATTATCACTCACCAGTTCCAGTGGAATTCCCCACCTCACGAACATGCTCTTGAGTCGACTAATGACTTCACGACTCGATGTGGAAGACAAACGAACTATTTCAATGTCTCTGAGACTCTGGAATAATAGTCTGTTACACTGAGATAGTTCTTACTCTCATGCTCGCACAGATCTGCTGCTATGCGCTGCCAGGGGCTCCCTGGTAGAGTAGAAGTCAGGAGAGGTTCATGCCTCTGTGTTGGTTTGTGTTCAATGCAGAATTTACATGTTGACTCAGTCTGTTTAATCTCAGCACTGATGCCGGCCACCACACTGCCATCCTGGCGCGTGCCCGGCACCGTGTTAGTCCTTGATGTCCTTTGTGTATCTCTGACAGCACCTCAGCTCTCTGCGCAGAAGGAATGACCAGCCGGTCCTCGAATAACACCAAACCATCAGCTTCTGAGAGATGTGCTCGTGCTGAATGGTAACGATGAAGAGATGAGTTCATCGCTGTTCTTGGCGGCCATCCGTTCCTGATGAACTTTATAATCTGCTGCAGTTCGTGATCGTGCTGAGTTGCCTCACGGATCCTTGAGAGTCTTTGGGATGAGACTAGTGCATTCACCATAACTGATTCAACATGTGCTTGTACAATGTGATCTGTAGTCTCATCACTCACGTGTCTCTGTGGCCTCCTGGATAGGGTGACGGCTACTACCAACTGTTTGCTTGGAACATGCTCTGCTTCCACGTTGAATCTTAAAAGCCGCATCAGGAGTCTCTGGCACCTTGGAGGGGCTTTGTCCAGGTCATAAGTGTTTATGAGTGGTACAAGTGGTTTGTGGTCTGTTTGCAGAACGAAACTGTCCATTCCCTGAACGTAGCGTGCAAATCGCTCACACGCCCACACACCTGCTAAACACTCCTTTTCGATTTGAGAGTATCTTCTCTCAGCATCAGACAGCGTGCGGGAGCAGAATGCCACAGGCTTTAATCCATCCTCATGTTCTTGTAGTAGAGCTGCTCCTAAGCCGTAGCTGCTTACATCTGCGCTGATAACAGTTTTTCTACTTGCATCATAATATGCAAGAGCTGGGGCTGACACCAACATGGCTTTAACAGCTTTAAACACCTGTTCTTGTGTGTCATCCCATACCCACTTGTTCTCTTGTCGTAGCAGACTGGTGATCGGGTGTAGCTTGTTGGAGAGGTCTGGCAGGAATCTCCCCACATAGTTAATCAGGCCCAGGACCTGACGGAGCTCCTCCACATTTGTGGGACTCTGCATCTTTGTGATGGCTTCCACTTTCGTCGGGTCTGGTTTTATTCCTTCACCGCTGATGATGTGCCCAAAGTAACGAGTTTCTGCATTGCTGAAATGACACTTTGCTTTGTTCAGCTTCAAGCCGCTGTTTTTGATGGTTTTCAAAACTGTATTCAGGTGGTTTTCATGTTCCTCTTTAGTCTATCCATAAACAAGAATGTCGTCCATGACTACGACAACACCTTCATGGTCACTTAACAGTGTGGACAACTGTCTTTGAAAGATTTCTGGAGCTGACGTGATTCCAAATGGTAGCCGCTTATAACAGAATCTACCACTGGGGGTTATAAATGTTGTCAGTTTTCTGCTCTCTGTATCCAGAGGGATCTGCCAGAAACCGCATGACGTATCTAAGGTTGAAAACACCTTAGCTCCTGCCAGCTTTGGGGCAATGTCCTCCAAAGTTGGTAAAATGTAACGCTCTCTTTTCACTGCTTTGTTTAAGCGTTTTAGATCCACACAAATTCTTACTTGGCCGCTGTTTTTCTTTTCAACAGGAACCATTGGGGCGCACCAATCAGTAGGCTCAGTAACCTCTTCTATGACGCCCAAATCTAGCATTCTTTTCAGTTCTGCATCAACCTTAGAAAGGAGAGGAAATGGGACACGTCATGGCATTGTCAGGCTGTAGGGCTCTGCATCTGCTCTCAGTTCTATTTTTACCGGGTCGCATTTTAGCAGGCCTATTTCTCCAAAAACGTCCTCCAAGAGGTCTGCATTAATATTATTAATTCTCCTGACTAAACCCATCTTCCTAGCTACATTACCTCCCAACAGGTTATGAGCATAGGGTCCCTTTATGACTGTGACCCAGAATCTGTATTTCTGTCCTTTAAACTGACTTGTGGCCATAAACCTGCCTACACAGTGGACTTCGCCTCCTGGGCTGGTGACCAGTGGCATTTTAGCTTCTGTGACTAATCTTGGGCTATTTAGCAGTCTATTAAATGTAGTCAACGACATCACTGTTATGTCTGCACCTGTGTCGATTTTAAATCTGACCGTACAGCCATTTACCTGTATAGGTAATTCTACAAGCCACTCACTTTCTGAATCTGGCTGTTCTATTATAGCTGGCTCAACATTAGTTACTGCTCCAAGAAAAATCATGTTGTCACTCTCTGCTGAATTGTTAGAAACTACTGTCACCTCTTTCAGCATTTTTGTTTTGCAGACTATTTCAAAATGTCCCAATTTATTGCATTTATGGCACCTCTTGTTCTTTGCTGGGCATGGCTGCGTTTTTCCATGTTGTCTATTACAGCGTGAACATGTGAAGGGGTCTTTGGGCTCACTGGGCTCCGGTTTTCGCCGCCATCTTGCGTCGTTGTCGCTCTTTGAAGTTTTAAAATGGCATCCCCCTTGACTCATTGCGTCGACCATGTGCTCGACACGCAAGCTAGCACTCTGCTGCTTTATTTGTTCACTTTGCCTTGCTATCTGAATAGCTCGTTCCAGCGTGAGGTCTGCCTCCAACTGCAATTTTTCAGAAATACTGTGGTCCAGTATTCCAATCACAATTCTGTCTCGAATCTGTTCGTCTTTTGTGCCTCCAAACTCACAGTTTTGTGCTAGTTCATATAAGCTTCTGACAAATGCTTCAACTGGCTCTCCGGCTTTCTGTACTCATTTATGAAAGCAAGCTCTGTCGTGAATAACATTTCTTCTTGGCACAAAATGGTCGCTGAATTTCGCCATTACCGTCCTGTAATCTAACTCAGGATGCGTCTACTCGATTTCTTCATATTCATCAGCTGCCACATTTACTCTCTTGTACACAAACGAGTCGTAAATAGCCTCTGCCTCTCTTCCCAGGGCATAAAGAAGTGTGTTGACTTGTACCTCTCCATCCAGCTTTGACACTATTCTGTAGCGATCAAAGCGACGCCGCCATATCGGCCATTCTGCCGGGCGCGAGAAGTCGAAAGGTTCCGGTGGACCAAACTTTGCCATTTAACTCAGTAACTCACTCAGTAAGGCATCCTGTCGGCCACTTCTGACACCATGTCATGAACGGCTGCTTCTGTGAAGAACGGGCGGTGGACTCACGAGGTAGCTTGGCGAACTCAGCTTTATTGAACAGCTAATAGCAGGACATGTTAACGTCTTGTGTCATGCTCGGTTCACAACTAAACACACACTCTGCGCATGTTCAGTCTATACTGGCTACGGCAACCCAACTGGGACATATCACCACACCTGCCAAGTGTTTTCAGCTCATGTCACTCATTCAGCTCATGTCACTCATTCAGCTCATGTCACTCTGAGCCACGCCAGGCCCCAGCAGCCTCTTTGCGCTTGTGTGGTAAATATGTTCTTTTACCTTATTTAGGCGCATCCCTGACTCACATTCCATTAAATTCCTCTATTTCCTGTATTTAAACAGCATGTTTGATCATGCAGAGAGAGCATCATACATGTAGGATGTATCTGCTTCTTTATGTATATTTAAATTGAGTCGTGTCAGGGGAGGTGTCTTGTGCACTCAGTTCCACATTCATTCAGATGTATGAAGGAAAGGAGGGTAGAAACAAGTGCATGGTTTGATAACATTAAGTTGTGCGCACGCACTTTTCTTATTTTGTCCATGCACCAACTTTTAGTATGAAAGCTGCACAGTCTTTCATACATGAGATCCCAAGTCCTTTTCCCTTCTGCAGCCATACATGCACAGCATGGTCTTCTATGGAAATGTAGAACATGAGCCGACACCACTCCAAATGCAGCGTATCGATCCTGGTGTTTAGAAAAGCTTGCATATGAAACGTATAGAAACACATGATGCCAATAGTGAAAACAGTGTGGAATTACAAAGGGTGTTGTAAAGAATTCAGTACCTGTGTCTAGATGACATCAAGGACTTCTGTGATGTTTGGTGCACAATAAAGGCCGAGTTATACTTGCGCTTTGGTCCGCTGGCTGGAGCGTGCGCACTGAGCCATGCGGCTTTATGCGTTTACAGTGTCGCCGCTGTGTTTATAGTTGACGCACGGCGGCGCATGGCAAAGTGCTGTTCTTTTACGGACCAGCAGGTGGTAGTACCCTCTAAAACCTGTGCATATGTTGCAAGAAAGGGTGTAGAAGAAGAAATCTACCGTAGAAGAAGAACTGTTTGAAATCACACAACAACAAAAAAAAGGCTTTCCGCTCGCGTGCTGAACTGTTGTCTTTATTAGAGGAGCAAATCATAATAGAACAACAGTTATTGTGTCTTGCGGTTTTAGAATAGAATAGAATAGAATAGAATATATCTTTATTGGCATATTTGCACCAAGGTACAAAGTTTTGCAATTGGCGCGCGCACCATCCGAAGAGGGACGTACGCACGGAAGCCGCAGCAGTATAAAACCGCGCCACCAACAATCAGATATGAAAAAGGAACATACAGTCGGGTAATCAGTGGTATTCAAAAAAGAATCTATCACAATTTGTCTTAGGACACTCCATGATAAAGTCTAAAAAACTCTACCAGCTTTAGCACGGATAAGACAAGACATGTTGCATTTCATGGCAAGCAGGGAGATTGTCCGTGAAAATCATTTCAGATAAGCACAGTCTGTAGATGTCATTTCAGCTCGGCTCCATTCTGAAAGCACACGGAGACCTCTGGGGGGGGGGGCAGCGAGTTCTCAACAGCTTTCACTCCAGGAGAAGATTTGCAGACAGCCTTCTTTTTCCAAGGTTGCTCACAGTCCAGATTAGATTAGTCGCTTATTTATTTTCAGGCCAGGCTACAGTGTACTTTTGACTGCAGCCTTGAAGTCCAGGTGCTGTTCAGGTCCAAATCGTCGAATCATGTGAGGTTCCGAGCTACAAATCCCCGTCTGTGCCCTGATGGGGCTATAAACGAGTCCAAAAGCGCACCGCAGGTCCGCGGCTGTCCGCCGCTGCTCCCACCGTGCGGTTCAGCTCGTACAACAGCTGGCTTGTTGAGGACATAGCCCGGATCAGAGAATCTTGTTGAGCAGGGAGTCTCGCCAGCGCGTTGATTGCCGCGGCGGCCTCCCTCAGCTTCCAATAGCAGAAAACATCTGTCGATCCCAAAAAGTAGAGCAACTGCCACCAATATTCCAATAATCCACAAAACTTCAACGTCTTCGACAGAGAGAACGTTCAGACACATTGGCCACGAGTCCATATTGTATCCCACCGCATGCGTGTCGAAGGGGCAAGCCGCCTCTCCTGGTCCGGTGCGCTTCGTTGAAAAAATTTATCAATAGAGGAAACAGCCCACGTAAATAAATCCATTTCAAATTGGTTCGAGTGAGCGCTGAAGAGTTAAGACGAGACAAAATGCAAAAGCAGGGAGGAGGAAACTTAGGGGGGAGAGGAGCAAAAAGAGATGCGACCTGCTTCGCCGAGTGCCGGAAGTAGAGTGTTTTAATGCATGGAGTCTGCAGAGGAGGAAGCGATCGCTTGATTTTTGGCAAAAAAACAAAAGAAAAGTCCAGATCAGTGATGAAGAAGGGGAATTTAATACATTTGTGTCACATACAAATCATTCCTCCATGCGTCGCGACGCCGTCTCCACGACCACAGTGGCGCAGACAGTAGCAGGCTCTGGTGTGAAGAGTGTGAAGGCTGTCTGGAGAGGTCCCCACCCGACCTGTCAATCAATTCAGTAGCGCCCATGGCGTGCGCACTAGCCTTGCAGAGTTTCAAAAAAATCGGATGTGCACAACACGTGCCAAAACGACGCACGGGGCATACGCGCAAGGGCGGGGACGGTGATATTGCATCACTTTTGGCGCGTGCACCCTGGCGCACTGCGCAACGCGTCAAGTGTAAATCTAGCTTTAGATGAACTATGTTGACTTGACCAAGCAGAACTTTTATAATTGTGGGAGTCCTCAAGCAACCATTGGCCCCAAAAGCATGTCACTGGGACATATGTACACCCTAAATGCTAGACAACTGCACAACATATTAACGCACATAATGCAAACCAGCAATGTGACCCCTAACAAGTTTCTTCAAGGGATAGAATGCTGTCTAATGTGTCCATGAGGCATTCTCTGTTTCAGCTGTGGTTGAGTGGTTACAGAAGTCATGCTCCGGTGGGAGAGTTACCAGCAGTCACATGCTGAAGTGTCCCTGGGCAAGGCACTGAACTCCTCATTACCTCTGATTTGTGTCTGTGCTGAGACATCAAAGAGAGACCTTTCTGTCGCTCTTTGTATGAATGTGATCTAAAGCTCTGATTAATCTTTGTATAGATAGTAGAGTACTGCATGAATGGGTACATGAGGACACAGATTGTAAAGCACTCGCTACGTAAGTACAGTTCATTTACTATGTCCCATTTAATGACACTCCAGCAACTGCCTGATAACACTGTCCCTCCACTTGTTATGCCACCACTTATCCACAATATTCCTACGCCCCATGATGCCTTGCGCGAATTATGGGAACGACTTCCGCCGGAAGTGAGAGCAGCAGTTAAAGCCCAGTCTACTGGCTGTATTTATCACGTTTGTTTTTTTGTTTTGTTTATTTCTAATTAATTACAATGGTTACTTCGTGTTGGGTCAGTGGGTGTTCCTGTCGGGTAGACGTTTGTTCAAAGCGCAGTTTTCACTTAGTCCCAAAAATAAGTAAACGTGAAGGATTTATCTCCATCGGAGGAGCTGACAGCTGCCCCTCCTCTGCTCGGATCTGCTCTCGAAGACGTCGTGTTCAGATCACGTTTTCTCCGGTAAACAAAATATTCTACATAAATCATTTTGTGAAACAATTTCAGAACAATGTGAGAGTATAATTTTCTCTGTGTTGGAGCTGTTGTTGTTTTTTCTTCATGATTTAGCATTGTCTACTAGCTGTGGTTAGCTTAGCATGTAGCGTTAGCATCTGTTAAAGTATTTACTAAACAAATCTGTGGATAAATAATATAACTACATGTGTGTGTAATACATTTGCAGTACATACATATGCTGTGTGTATGTGTATACTGTATGCACACTATATATACAGTATATACATACATACTGCACATACACTGTACTGTAGTACTGTTTTGATTGTAGGTCCCTGTTACTCTCATGTGAATAAAGCAGTGGGATGCTGTTTGTACAGAAAATATTCCATAACACAAGTTCATCTTTTGGTTATTACTACATTTGTTCTATTGAAATATTTATTTTTTCAGGAAGGCCTGCACACAAGTCACAGACTGGTCTCCCACGCTGAAGTTGACAGACACACTTACTCTGAGACGCAGGAGCAGAAGAACAAGTAATGACACAAGCACCTGGCACAATAATTCAAAAATATTAAAGTAAATCTAAGATAAAATTACTGAAATCAATATAAAATTGAACATTACAGTATATCTTTGTGAATGAGTAAAAAATGTAGGAGCAACTGTATTTATTCTTTCTACTTTGAGTAGCAAACTTGGTCTTATTTTAGACTTTGTGATGCAAACATGACAGTTTTATTCTTTTTTTTAAGGTACAGACGAGTGAAGGGCCGAGTTCCATCGTCTTGGATTCCGGAGGGGTTTGCTGCTTGCTCCAGTCGTCCAGTGGTCGTCCAGTGGTCGTCCAGTGGTCGTCCAGTGGTCCCACATGATGAGGAATCTGTTCCAGTTTGTTTAAAATCAGAAACTGCCCATCATTTCTTGTTGAGTGTATTTGACCTGGTATTTATTCTTGTATTTATTCTGCAGCCAATCATTTTCATTAAAAGACATCAAATCACCCACAGTTCTCATATTGTATTCAGTTTCAAATGTTTTTAGTTTATTCATTCATTCATTCAACCTTTATTTATACAGGCTTGCCTCGTTGAGCCACGGGGACTCATTTACAAGAGGGACCTGTCTCACTCACACCCAGGGTCAATTTAGAGTTACCAATCAGCCTAAAATTTATAATTATAGCTTTTATTCTTATCAATCTCCTCCTGGAGGAGGAACCACAGCAACATGCATGTTTTTAAGTTTTGTACTTGTCAATAAAAAACTAAACTGGTAAGTTGCCAAAAAAACAATCACATCTAGTTTTTTTATTTGCAGTAGAACTTCTCATTAGACATTAAACAACGTATCTTATTGAAATAAAGAAGGTGAAACACAGCAACACCAAATGCACTTCAAACGCAGATTTATTTATAGAAATTATATTTTCACTCATTTGTTGCTGTGGTACATAACTGCACACAAACTTCTGGGCCAACTGGAGTGTCATCCATCCCTGGACCAACTGGAGCGTCATCCATCCCTGGACCAACTGGAGCGTCATCCATCCCTGGACCAACTGGAGCGTCATCCATCCATCCCTGGAACTCACCTTATGCAGAAATATAACAGAAAGGAGGAAAAGAAAAGTACAGTATACAAACATTAGGGTTCATTTATGAACACACACAAACACACACACACCTAGATTATATATATATATATATATAACTAAACACACACACACATAGATTATATATATAAATAAACACACACGCACACCTAGATTATATATATATATATATAAATAAACACACACAAACACACCTAGATTATATATAAAAGAAACCCACGCACACACACACACCTATATTATATATATATATATATATATATATATATATATATAAACACACACGCCTATATTATATATAAACACACATCTATATATATATATAAATAAGCACACACACCTATATTATATATATATATATATATAAATAAACACAACACACACCTATATTATATATACAGTATAAATAAATATACACAGACAGCATACATACAGTATATAGGTGCGTGTGTTTATTTGCCAGTTATGCACGAAAATATTAGTATCATTTAATCACTGACTACATAAAATCATAACACTAAAAGCTGTCTCAAATCATATACCTGGTGTTCTCGATCCTCTGGAGGATACAGTCTTTTTTTCAGGTGGTTTCTCGTAGCCCAGCCACAAAGAAGGATGCAGGTTTTGTTTTCGGAGCTTATTCAACACACACTAGTTGCAGCCACAAATTCAGCATTCGTCTGATGATTCTTACAGCCACGAACAGCACAACAGGTACCCGAGCTCCACAAGACATCTTCGTGACAATTTTAGCTCAAAATAACAGAAAACAGAACTTTAACAGAACTTCAACGACGCGCACAGATAAACAAGTAAACAACGAGGAGCCAATGCAGAAATTCTACTTCCGGGGTCAAACGGAAGTAAGTCCCATAATCGCAAATACAGTGCCACCTTCAGGAATATTGTGGATAACCCCTGGAAATGTGCTTGCTCATTGAAAATCTAATCATTTACATTCACATGGGTGGCTGTGGCTGAGTGGTTAGAGCAGTGGTCCTCCAATCCAAGAGTTGGGGGGTTCAAATTCACCAGCAGCCCACATGCTGAAGTGTCCCTGGGCAAGACACTGAACCCCTCATTGCCTCTGATTGTGTCCCATCAATGTGATCTAAAACACTGATTAGTCTCTTTAGAATGATTGTTCAATTAGCTTTGTACAGATCTAGTAGAGTGCTGTATGAATGGGTCAATGAGGACTCAGATTGTTGTAAAGAGCTTTGAGTATCTTGATCAGATAGAAAGGTGCTATATAAGTACAGTCCATTTATCATAAATGGACTGTATGCGGACCAAATGACATCCTAAACAAACCATTCAGTTTGGCTGCTTTTCTTGTTGTTGTCAACGAGTGAATTTCTAACTTCTGAAAGGCTCCTAGCATCAGCATATCTGTCATAGAAAAGGCATTTTATTTAAAGGGGACCACACATGCAAAATTCACTTTTTAATGTTTTTTTACTAAACTTTGGGTATTTACTTCATAAAAAAACAGTCCTTGTGCCAAAAAAATGCACCCAGTGGTTTATTTACTCTAAGTAGATTTATTTATTTTTGATAAATACACCAGGATTCACACTTCCTGCATTTATTGACGTCACAAGCCGCCAGCCAATCAGATCAAACCTGAGTCCAGCCCCTCACCTAGCAACCCCTGGTTAGGCTCAACCCACTTCTGTATTAAACACATGACTGTTGTTTTTCATGATTTCATCTCATCTTTTGTTTATATGTTCTTAATTTCATGTGTACAGCACTTTGTTGCAGCTGTGTTTTTTTAAATGGCTTTATAAATAAAGTATAATTGTTATTTTTATGTTTTAGTTCAATTTTTAGTGTATTTGCGATCGCTGCCAACGCGCAGCCGGCAAAAATTAAACGAGCGGACCACAGGCGGAAGGACCGGGTTCGACGGGACCCTCTTCCGGCGCGATGGAGCGGAGCTTCAACTGTACAGCCTTGCAGCAGCCTCGCAGCAGGCTCGCAGCAAGAGGACCTTCTCCTTACAGATTAATTTACGGGAGACACTTGGTGAACTTTGTGTTGTCTTCACTGGAACAGCGATAACTCCCAAAATCTCATCGCGTGCAACGAGCGGAGCTGGCGAAAACCGGAAGAGGAACAAGCTAACATTAGCTTCGGATTCGGGTGGTCTAATGCTAAAAGGAGCAGCAAACTGCGGCGCGCTCAGACGGGTTTCGGTAAGTTATCTTAAGCTAACACTAACAGTAAGTCAAATGAGTAATAAAAAAAGAGCTAATTTTAAAACAACAACACATTACAGATACTGGCTGTTACAGAGGGCGTGAACAGATCGTTGAAGGGCGTGGACTTCAAGAAACCGGTCGTTCAAAACGAAAGTTAAAAATGGCAGAATTAAAAAGGGTATAATTGATCATCTAATAATTATTTTGTGCATTAAATTGAAGGAATAGGGTCTAGATAGCACAAAGAAATAACATAAAATTTTAAAAAATGCATCTGAGGTCCCCTTTAATCAAATATATTGTGTGGCTCATCAGATGATAGGATATGATGTTAAAGAGGTCATCAGTTTCAGGGTTACTTTGCTCAGTGTCTCACAACACCAGATTTGACTGACCACTGACTGCGGTTGATGCTGTGAAGGCAGACATGCAGCATGCTGCCTCATCCATCAGCAGCCCGTACACCCATTATCCCCTCAGGAGAAGAAAATGTCAATAAATTACCAAGCCAATGAGACTAATTCATTTTGGTGATGGAGTTTCACCTCTAGTTGACACTGAGACTGATGGAGAAGTGGCTGCCACCTGTAATGAAGTCCTGCCTGTCCCGAATGTAGAGGAAGGACTGACCTGATCCCAGATGAAAAAGAATGGGTTTCTTTTAAAGAGGTAGAGATCCAGTCAATAATGATACTCCTGCACCATCATCATTATATCTGGGTATATAACTTTTCAACATGCACACAGACTCGCCCTAAAAATACCTCCCATCAGCTTCATTTCAGTCATGATTGAAGTAAAGCAACATTGACTGTAAGTAATATGCTGTCATATTGGACACAGTTTCACTCATGGCAACCTGATAACCCAAGATCTGCTCGACCTGACGTCCCTCCTCTTGTGGCATCGGTGTGCGTCTGATACGGTGCCTCAGGCTGTTAGGGTGGCGGCAACGAGACAGAGTGGGGCAGGGCGAGAACGTTCGATTCCAGGAACAAAGCAGAGCAGGATGCCCGTAAGGCCCAGATGACATCACCAGCAGACCGTGAGGGCCAATGGACAGAGGGGTACAAATGAGGAATGGATTAGGTTACTCCATCTGTTAGAGAGCATGTCATATGACACACACACACATACACACATGCACCCCCCCCCCCCACACACACACACACACTGCAATCATAGTGCACAGCAGCAGCCAGGTGGTGACAGCGTGGACAAACATTTGGCAGAACGCAGTGGGAGGTAAAGGTGTGAGTCAGGTGGAGGGACTTGTACCACACACACACACACATGTGCGCGCACACACACACACACACACACACACACACACACACACACACAGGTTTTTCTATCTTTGTGGGGCCATTGGATTGACTTCCATTCATTTTTCATTCATTTCTATAGCCTAACCCTAACCATCACCAATGCATACATTACCCTAAACTTAAAACATCCTCAATTCACACCTTAGTCCTAAACCTAACCCCTAACCCGCCAACGGGACTTCTTCTTATGGGGTCCGGGCTTTGGGCCCCATAAGAAGTAGTTGGTCCTCACAATTCGTTATAACTCAGAAAAATGGGCCTCACAAAGTAACATAAACAAGGACACACACACACACACAGAACATATTTATCTATTTGTTCATTTGAACTGCCAAAAGAAAGAAGAAAAATCCTCAACTTAGAGTTAACGCTGCATTTATAAAATATCAAAGTAAATTTCAACATGTCACATATTTTACTCAATCATTTGAGTTGGTTTAGAATGTCAGGTTACTCAACATAAACCCCAGTTCTTTGGTAACAGTGAGGTGTTTCACATTGACAAACAGCTCCAATGACACCACATCTGTCTGAAACAGACCATCGGAGCCGTGCACTGGGCTATAAACAATATGATAACTTCATCATTATCATAACTTTTTCATTTCTGAACTCGAGATTGTTGTACGTAAGGCAGTGTGTGATGTGTATTTGTTCATGGAACACCAGGACGTTAATGAAAGTTCTGTCTTAGTTTAATATAAATATTTTAAATCTCTTTTTGATTTCTCACACCCAGGAATCAGACAAAACAATCTTCAGAATCATTACAAGCCCAGCAAGTGTAAAAGAAGCTCAAAGCTGCCAGTTTCATGTCTGTGCTGAATGATGCTGATACATTTATAAACTGGATGCATGTTCACCTGAAGCTCAGAGGTTTATTAATATATTTACATATCTTACTCATCACTGAACATTGTGTGCTAATGTTAGACAGATTGCTTTTTCAGGTCTTATTAACTCAGATTGGCTGGTGTTACCTCAAGTTTCTATTCTTGGGCTTATTTCATTATATTCATTCATTCAACCTTTATTTAGTCAGGTAAATCTTATTGAGCCTCATGGGCTCATTTACGAAAGCGACCTGCTAAAACTAAAGAATGATGAACAGCAATGGTATAATTTCCTTAAACAATAAACAATAAACAAACAATAAACAATAGAAAACAAAAGGGAGAAAAAAACAAAAGAAAGAAATACATTTTTTTTTTAAACAAAGTATCAAAAAACTAGCAAAACATTATAAGGTAGACGTATAAAATCAAAGACAGGAACAAATCTGCATTGGTTTTTGCCAGGATTCCAACAGATTCTGAAAACCATTTAGAGAAGTCAAGGTCGAGAGCTTCAGATCTTTTTGTAAGATATTCCATGAAGCAGGAGCGGAGTAGGAGAAGGCCCTTTTTCCAAGTTCAGTCCTCACTGACGGAACACTGCAGGTAATCATGTCCTGAGAGCGCACGCTGTAGCTGCACTCACGCAAAGACATGTAGGAGGAGATGTATGAGGGCAGCAGACCAAGAAGTGATTTAAAGATGAAAATGTACCAGTGGAAGAGTCTGTGTGAGGTTAATGATGTCCAGTTAACCAGTGAATACAGGGTGCAGTGGTGGGTACAATAATCACAACCAGTTATGAATCTTAGTGCACCATGATAGACAACATCAAACATCTGCAGGGTGCTTGTAGGAGCGTTCATGTAGATAATGTCACCGTAATCAATGCATGCATGTTTTGAAAGTCACAGATACAAGGCGCAGGCCCGGCGGCATGGGCGGGCATTGAGGTGCATTGCCCCCCCGCAGAGTCAGCTGTGCCCCCCCTGACAGACTCAAGTAGGACGACGGGAAGTTTTTTGTTTGTTTGTTTTTAATCTCCGAGTGGGCATTCTTCTATTTTTCCTATCTTTGTTTGTCCGTCATACAATTCAACCAATCAATGAAGCCGAGGCAACATTCTAGCCAACTACAGTTCGAGGGGGGCGGGTGCAAACTAGCAGTTCAAACAGAAACACACGCTCACCATTGTCCGTGTATCTAACTTTTTCCCAACAAAACAAGAGGACAACGTATGACACAGTGGAATAAATGAGAGCAGACAGGAAGCGGCACCATCCATTTCAGTTGGAAACGTAACGTAAGCACTGAAGTCAACTGACTTTTTTTTAAAGCTAGAAATTAGGAAGATTTTGAGCTAACCAGCAACATTGGAAGTGTTGCAAATAAAAAGACCAGAAAGAACTTCTAAAGGTAAGAACCACTGTGCTTTCTGTGACATGAGTACGGTAGTCCAATATAAACTTATGGCTGTGCAGATAATAAATGTACAGTATTTTGTTTATTTGATATACTGTCTGCAGCATAACATTAATCTTGCATAATTGTGGTGTGCTGTGGTGGAGAAAGTACTCAAACACTGTACTTAAGTAAAAGTACAAATAAACAGACAAAATGTACTCTAGTAAAAGTAGAAGTACCATATTAATGTTTTTACTTAAGTAAAAGTAAATAAGTACTTGCTTTTAAAAATACTTAAAGTATTAAAGTAAAATCACTTGCTGAAAGTATTAACTAGTGCAATGGCCTACAATATCAAATGTGCCTACTGTATGTATATGTTCTGTAATACATTAATAGTGTTGAGCCATTTTAATGAACAATACTGCAGATAATACATGTTTTTATTGTGTTTACTCTGTGACACAGTTCACACTTGGACTTGTGATTCTGTGTGTCAGAATTTCAGGGATGACATGCAGAGTTAAATGTCATTAAGCAAAATAAGAATAATAAGGAATGAATATACCTTTGAAAGTTTTTATTTAACACAAAGTAAAACCAATGTGTCATTTTAACTGCAGTAAACACATTTGAGTAAAAGTTGTCTGCCTGAAAAAAGGAGCATTAGACCTAACAAAGGAATGGTCGAGTTCCAGGAGTGGTCACAGAGCCGCTGTTCAACTTGAAGCAAATAAAATGTTGAAAAAAATATGCCCCCTTGAAAAAATAGAATGCCCCCCCATTGAATTGTTTCTGCAGCCGGGTCTGACAAGGCGTTTCCTAGCATTCAGTGTTAGACATGATCTGTTTCTGAAAAAGAAACCCAGTTTAACTTTCAGTTTCTTCACTAGGTTTTCCACGTGGAGTTTAAAAGAGAGATGTGAATCGACCATAGGAATCAACAAACTCAATAGGGACACCATTTGAGGATAAAATCAGAGGAAGATCTGCTGGGACCGACTTCCTACTTGAAAAAAACATCCCTTTTGTTTTATCAGCATTTAGGACAAGTTTGAGACGGAACAAATCTGACTGGATGATGTCAAAAGCGGATTGCAGTAACTGGAAAGCCTTAGCAACTGTTTTAGCTCGGCAGTAAACAACTGTATCATCAGCATAGAAATGTAAGGATGCATCAGGGATGCAGTGACCTACATTAGCTATGTAGATTGTAAAGAGAGTGGGTCCTAAAACTGAGCCTTGTGGTACACCATTTTTAACTGTTAAATAGCTGGAAGAAGTACCGTTATGTTGAACACATTGCCTCCGATTGGAAAGATAGTTAGAAAACCAACCGATGGTGTGATCAGAGAAACCGATTTCTGAGAGCTTATGACACAGGATGTTATGATCCACAGTGTCAAAAGCTTTAGACAAGTCTAAGAAAAGTGCAGCACAATAATCCTTAGCACCCAATGCTTCAACAACATCATTCAGAACAGGGACAAATCTGCATTGGTTTTTGCCAGGATTCCAACAGATTCTGAAAACCATTTAGAGAAGTCAAGGTCAAGAGCTTCAGATCTTTTTGTAAGATATTCCATGAAGCAGGAGCAGAGTAGGAGAAGGCCCTTTTTCCAAAGTTTAGTCCTCAGGTCTAAGAAAAGTGCAGCACAATAATCCTTAGCATCCAATGCTTCAACAACGTCATTAAGAACCTTCAGAGAAGCAGTTGTTGTGCTTTGTTGTTTCCTGAAACCAGATCTGATGGAGAGGTAAGATGTTAAATGAGTCCAGATAATTTTTGATCTGAGAGTTTATCAGTTTTTCTAGAACCTTGGCTAAGATGCAGAGTTTAGAGATCGGTCGATAATTGTTCAGTGAGGTGGGGTCACCTCCCTTCAGCAAAGGAAGAACAAAGGCTGTTTTCCAAGCATCCGGAATGGTGTTTTGGCTTATGGACAGATTAAAGATGTGGGTCACAGGGACTGTGATGATATGAGCAGCCAGCCTTAAGAAATAAGGTGGAAGTTCATCTGGACCTGCAGATTTTTTAGGATCAAGATCATTTAACAGTTTATTTACCTCACTGACTGAGAACGGAGAAAAAGAGAAGGTGTGATTAACAGATGGTTGACTTGTAGGAGGGATTTGATTTGTAGAAGTTTGATTATTAGATAAAGTGGACTGCAGACCCCAGTCCTGAAGGAAACACAAGAAACCTAAGAGCTGCTAGGACACATTCCTGTTATTTGTTTCCAAATCGTCTAATTAACTGGGGGGAAAGTATTAAGCACGCTGCTCTCTTTACCTAAAATTAGCTTTAGAAAATATCAAAGTTAATGTTTGTAGCTGATCTCATCGAGACCATGCCAGATGCTTTTTTCACAAATATGTTATGACACATTCTAACAAAAACACAGAAATACCTGTGCAGCACCACTAGGTGACAACACTTCCCACATTAACAAGATATCCGGTTCTCCCCTTTGGTCGGATCTGGGGAGTGGGTGAGTGGCTCATCCTGTTCGGGTGGCCCTGGGGACTCTGGGCTCTGGGTCCTTCTTTTTGTCTTGGGCTATGATCGCCCCTTCGTCTGCCTCGGGCCTTGGGGGGGGACGGATCTCTGATACTTCACGGTCGCTAATGAATGTTCTATTGGAGGAACCTTATTCACTTATGCATGCTCACAACCACCACACAAATGGATGCAGGGATGTATATGTAGATATATGCAGATATGTAGATGGATATGTGACTGAATATGAATGTATGTGTATGTATACTGTATATATATTTGTAGGTATGGGTATGTTTATTTATGGAAATGTACTGCAAGGTCATGAATATTATTAGTCTTTATGCATGTGTGTTTCGTTGCTGTGTTCTGTCATGTACTTTGCAGGATTCAGACGGAGGTTGGGTGTGTTTGCCTTGTGCTCTTTTTGTGGATAATTGTTGTGTTTTGTTGTCTTACTTTCTATCTTTCCTTTCTCTCTATTAAAAAAATTCTTATCGGTGTGAAAGGATGGCTGTAAGGTGAGAAGGGAGGCCATCTATAAAGGGAAAAAGAAAAAAAAATCAAAGTTAATGTTTGTAGCTGATCTCATCAAGACCATGCCAGATGCTTTTTTCACAAATATGTTGTGACACATTCTAACAAAAACACAGAAATGCCTGTGCAGCACCACTAGGTGGCAACACTGCCCATATTAGCAAGATACCAAAACAGACAAAGCTGCCGTAGTCTGGTTAAACTTTCTCTAAAACTCTTGTTTCCCCTTTTGTTTAAAAGTTCCTCTGAATCATACACAGTGTGAGCACACAAACTCAAAATCACACACAAAATCTGGATTTTTCATTTCTGGGTTGTAGCTGCTGCCCATTTCCAGCAGTCACTGTGCGAGAGGTGGGGACACCCTGGACAGGTGTCCAGTCCATCAGAGAGACAAACAACAATTCATGTTCACACTGGGGACAATGTAGAGTTGCCAGTCAGCCTAGCATGCATGTTTTGGATCTGATGGGAGGAAACAAGTACCCAGAGAAAACCCATGCATGCACGGAGAGAACAAATTCCTCCCAGAAAGATTATTTTCTAACATATGAAAGTGACACCAACAAGAAGTGCAACAGTTTTGACCATTTGTCAAACATTTATACGCTCATGTGAAAACTTTCACAAATGCCACTGTCGCCTTCATGCTTGCTCAACATGAGAGTTCTGTGATGAGTTAAACTCAAAGCAGTCTGCACCTCAGATAAATAATGTTCAATTATTATTTTATATATGAATGTTTCTATTCAATGCCCTGAGACGACTTCTGTTGTGACTTGGTGCTAACTGAACTGAACTGAATAGAATTGAAATGAGCAAACAGTAATTGTCAGATTGGTATAACAACATTGTTCGTGCAGTTACAGCGTGCACTCTCAGAACTTTATTACTTGCAGGGGGAGTCCCCTCAGGGCGGTCTGAACTTTGCAAAAAGACCTTCTCTTATGGTACGTCCTGACCAAACGCGTTTTCAACGGCAGGAACGTCCAGTTTACATGCAAAGTCAATGGGGGACGCACCTCCAGCCACGTCTTGGCGTCGGGCGTCACGTCACGTGCGTGTTGAGCGTGCTGGAAAAGCGTTTTCCGTGCACGTGAACCCGCTTCAGCCTCCAAGCACGCGTTGATCATTGCTGAACGTTTTCGCCGTTCAAACGTTCAAACGCCGTTCAACTCTGGTTGTTCAGGGAGAGTCGGGGGGGAGGAGAGAGGGGGAGAGTCCCTATGTGACGCGGAAACGAGGGGGCGCGCGCACTATGTGACGTATTGGGACACAGAAAAAACCCGCGGAGTCATGTACTATGGAAGAGAAACTCATTGTAGCTGTGTGTTCGCGACAAGTCCTTCACGACCAGTCAAGTCTGCTCTCTACAGAGACTGGCGGAGTGCAGTGAGGAACTCGGTGTACCGGTAAGCTCCTCCCACACCCCCCGCCGCCACACCGCCGCAGCTTCTCGTTCTGGTCAGGACAGCACTGGGTCCAGTCCAGTGCGTCCACTTGCGTGCGTGACGAGCCTTTTTGCCGTTGAAAACGCGTTTGGTCAGGACGTGGCATTACTCTGCTCCTGTAACCTGGAACACCTTGTAGCAGGATCTGAAGCTGTCCACTTAGATTTCTTTAAGGGATTTTAAACATTTGATAAGGTCATGAGAAAAATCAAAGCAAATATGTTCTTGTTTTTAATATTTTAACTTGTTTTATTTTTATTTTTTTCCGGCTGCTCCCTTCTTCAGGGGTCGCCACAGTGAACTAATGCCCCTTTTCCACTCGCTCGGCACAGAGCGGATCAGTCTGGTCCGGTCTGGTTCAATTCCGATCGGTTCACATGTAGCTCTGTTTCCATTCACTTCTGTAGCCCTTCGGTGGGCGGGGTGTAGGATCCTACTCTCTCACACGTGGTGGAGGTAGTGTTCCCTTAACTATGTTCTTTTGCCATGATATCTATTATGTTCGAGCTCCAACAATACGATCAGCTACTCTTTGGTTTGGTACGGGTGAGGACAAGCTCAGATGGAGGATCTGTTGTTGTTGTTCTGAAAAGACCCACAATGCACCCCTTCCCTCCAAACAGCCTCCTCCCCCCGACCAATCAGTGACCGACAGTGTTTATGACGTGGAGGACGGCGCGCTTACAGCTCGCCTGAACCCTGCTCTGAAATCAGTCCGGAATCGTGGTGCGGCGCGGCTCATATGTGAGGTGGAAAATGCGTCCAGCTCGCTTCTGGCACGCATATATTGCGCAATAACCGACCCGAACCGGCAAGTGGAAAAGGGTCATAAGTTGCACAAAGACTTGGCAATCATTTTTACACGAGATGTTCTTCCTCACACAACCACAGACCATCGAACTACCACAGCCCTCTGTGTGGAGCAGAGTGCTGCTACAGGGCACTCAGGGGAGCAGATGGTGGGGAGTAATGGCCTTGCTCAAGGGCCCAGAATGGGGCACATGAGGGTGGAGGCAGATATGGGTGCTTCACCTATTCCACCCACATTTTGATGATGTAGGTACCGGGAGTTGAACCGGCGATCTCCCAATCACAGAGCCACCTTCTCTAACCTCTGTTCCACCACTCCGAGATTTTACCTTGTTTTATATGGCACCTTAATTTGATTGTTATTATAAGACTACTTTTAGTTTTTTTTGAATGAATGAAAATTATTTTGAGTAAACTGAACTGAAGGTACAGGCTGGATGCCTGGCAGTCTGATCAGACAATGACAGGTTCACGTGAATTAATTATACTATCAGTGCACAGAAAAGCCAAAACTATTGAATATTTTAAAGCTAGTGAACATATAGAGTCAGAGTCAGAGTCAGAGAGTCTTTATTGTCATTTGCACCGCATGTGGTACATGTGATGAAAACGAGATTATGTACACGGGGTCCCAGTTACATCCAACAACAAATGCAAGAGAAAAACAGTAATAACATCTAGAATTAACTAAGAAAAACATCAACTAGTAATACACTAAGCCCTAATGTAGTGGAAAAACATCATTATAAACAGCAGCACGAACATGAGTCTGTATGAGCAGATGGTCACAGATGAACACAGCAACAAGAAAACAGATCAGCATCAGCATGATGTGATATTTTGCAGTGTTTATTTTTATTTTATTTTTATTTATTCATTCATGAGTCTAACAGCCTCAGGGTAGAAGCTGTTCCTCAGTCTAGTGGTTCTACATTTGATGCTCCTCAACCTCCGTCCTGAGGGGAGTGGGGCAAAGAGTGAGTGTGCTGGGTGAGTGAGGTCTTTCATGATGCAGGTGGCTCTTTTCCTGCATCTGGAGGTGTAAATGTCTGTGATGGTGGGGAGACTGACTCCGACAGACCTCTGTGCAGCCTTCACCACTCTCTGTAGAGCTTTCCTCTCTTCAACTGTGCAGCCTCCATGCCACACGTTGATGCTGATGCACAGGATGCATATAGTGTATAGTTGTTAAAATTACCATGTAAATCTGATGATTAATGTACATCTGGCAACACTGATCTTTTTTCTGCTGGTTGACTGTTGTTACAGATTCCTCTGTGGTGAATAGGAAACCTTAAGCCCGGAATACACCTGAGCGTACATGAAGTACGCCACTGTACGCGCGCATTTTGTGGGCATGTTTTCGCTGCTATAGCTCGGCTTTTATCAGCTTTCAAACGCTCGCGTTCTCGCTCCAGATCCTTGTTGTAATATGAGCAGCTGCGTGCGGAGGGGACTCAACTGAGCTCGCTGATTGGTCACTTGCTGACACGCCTACTGAAATGATTGACAGCTTTCAGTCAGCTCAGTGAAACCTCGAGAATGCATCATGAGCAGCTCGCTGAAGACCGCTGCGGTGTTCTGATGCGGTGTTTCTACTATATATGTTATAAAAAGTTATCTCAGAAATAAAAATAATAACAGGGAGCGCTTTTCCTGCAGCACACAGCCCACCAGGGAATATTTAAAACATTGCGCACCCAGGTAGGACCTGACTTCATTCATTTCAGTCATCGAGTGAGAGGACAAGGTGTCAGAGGACATGGAGTCAGAGGACATGGTGTGAGAGGACCTGGAGTCAGAGGACAAGGTGTCAGAGGACATGGAGTCAGAGGACATGGAGTCAGAGGACATGGAGTCAGAGGACAAGGTGTCAGAGGACATGGAGTCAGAGGACATGGAGTCAGAGGACATGGAGTCAGAGGACATGGAGTCAGAGGACAAGGTGTCAGAGGACATGGAGTCAGAGGACATGGAGTCAGAGGACAAGGTGTCAGAGGACATGGAGTCAGAGGACATGGAGTCAGAGGACAAGGTGTCAGAGGACATGGAGTCAGAGGACAAGGTGTCAGAGGACATGGAGTCAGAGGACATGGAGTCAGAGGACATGGAGTCAGAGGACATGGAGTCAGAGGACATGGAGTCAGAGGACATGGAGTCAGAGGACATGGAGTCAGAGGACAAGGTGTCAGAGGACATGGAGTCAGAGGACATGGAGTCAGAGGACATGGAGTCAGAGGACATGGAGTCAGAGGACATGGAGTCAGAGGACAAGGTGTCAGAGGACAAGGTGTCAGAGGACATGGAGTCAGAGGACATGGAGTCAGAGGACAAGGTGTCAGAGGACATGGTGTCAGAGGACATGGAGTCAGAGGACAAGTGTCAGAGGACAAGGTGTCAGAGGACATGGAGTCAGAGGACATGGTGTCAGAGGACATGGAGTCAGAGGACATGGTGTCAGAGGACATGGAGTCAGAGGACAAGGTGTCAGAGGACAAGGTGTCAGAGGACATGGAGTCAGAGGACATGGAGTCAGAGGACAAGGTGTCAGAGGACATGGTGTCAGAGGACATGGAGTCAGAGGACAAGTTGTCAGAGGACAAGGTGTCAGAGGACAAGGTGTCAGAGGACAAGGTGTCAGAGGACATGGAGTCAGAGGACATGGAGTCAGAGGACATGGTGTCAGAGGACATGGTGTCAGAGGACATGGTGTCAGAGGACATGGAGTCAGAGGACAGGTGTCAGAGGACATGGAGTCAGAGGACAAGGTGTCAGAGGACAAGGTGTCAGAGGACATGGAGTCAGAGGACATGGAGTCAGAGGACAAGGTGTCAGAGGACATGGTGTCAGAGGACATGGAGTCAGAGGACAAGTTGTCAGAGGACAAGGTGTCAGAGGACAAGTTGTCAGAGGACAAGGTGTCAGAGGACATGGAGTCAGAGGACATGGAGTCAGAGGACATGGTGTCAG
>JBBPBX010031724.1:23266-34335 GCA_038048925.1 Garcialebias charrua | reverse complement strand
GGGGGGGGAAGGTTGTTAGTTTCTGCTCTGAAACTAACATTTCATAATGAAGGATAAAACAGCTGAAACTGTTTGTTTTGTCACTTAGCAAAATAACTCATGATCCACTAAACGATTTTTTGTAAACCTTCAAAAGTAATGAACGGTTGGACATCTACATTTAATTAACTTTAGTAGCAAACCCAATGAACCAAGCTTGCCTTTGCCAAATTATCTGGGGGAGGCGCAGGCACAGCTGCATCCCAAGGTTGAGCTGAAAAATAAAATAAAAACTTATCAGATGCTTCGCTCCTCTCGACTCATTCTGCCATATTTTTTCTATTGACTAAAGGTCTATCTTTCTCTCTATTTTGCCTTTAGACGGACAACCTTTTGTGCAAAGTGTTTCTTAATACATGTGAGCAAATAATATCAAACTGGAAAACCTTTTAGATCCAGTAATCACACTCAGAGCAGTTAAACACAGAAAACGCTGCAGGCAGGTTTAGCACGGGTGGTGGGGTTTGAGAAAGGCCCACAGATAAGGAGCCAGCTGCCTACACACACAAGAAAATGGGAGGAAGAAAAAGCAGAGGTGCAGGGCTCCAGAAACAAACATACACATAAAAAAAGACTAAACAAATACAGTACATAATGACGCGTCAAATATAAAAATAAACGTTCCTGTCTTAATGTCTCTTCTCGCCTGGCCGGACACACTAAACGTCCAATTTAAAGGTCTGGCAGCCAGCCTCACATTTCTGGTCTTGGCGTGTTTTTGGCTGCCCTCGCTTATAAATCACAGAAATCTTGGTTCTGCCAACTAGCGTGTGCGCAAAATTCGCCTAGTTATCGAAAAGCAGACACCTCATTCATAATTTCAAATCATCGGCTCAGGGTGATAGTTCCTGTTACTGTACTCAAATTGTTTTAAAAACGACATATCAACAAACACTATTTAACACTCACATTTCTTGCTGACCTGTGTGGATGTCTGGAAATCTCCGCCAACCCGACCCTGATCGCACCAGATGGACCGGCCAGAGACAAACCCAATCACTGGACTTTCTGCCATATTTACCGTGCCTCGCAGCTGCGCTCCGTTCAGAGGCCATCAGGAGCAGGTATTGGGAGAATGGGTTTTCGGCACCAAAATGATGGGGATTTTAAACCCCTGTTACCTTAATAAAAACCACACAAAGATAAACAAGAGAACAGTGTTAAATCAGACAAACAACTTTGCAAAGGGGAAGGGCTTTTAATGTCTTTTGAAACTTAGTTTGGTCTCAAATACATTGTCCTGCACAATTCCAAATTGTACTGGACATGACAAGCTATTTAAACAAGAAGCAGGTGGAGTTTGACAAGCTCTGACGTCTTACAGATAAAACAAACAAGTCATGGTTCTGATCAAACAAGAACATCTAATCCAAACATTTGGTCAAGGCTAGAAGACTGTCTTTTCTGTATCAAGAGAAAAGCAAACAACATGTTTGTACTATCAAATATAAGTGTTTAAAGGGAACAGAGAATATTTGATATAAGTGAGCTGGGTTATAATTATTGGGTCAGAGTAATTAGTTTTAGATGATAAATATTGAACATCTCCATCACTTGTCTTATCAAAAGAGGAAGAAGAAGGGTTACACGTTTTGATCACAGATGAAATTTAATGAGACATTTGAGTTAACATGTATAAATTAATGAAACAAAATAACTTCTATAAACCTTGCTGGTATGAAAACCTGAAAATGGTTTGGTTTGACACAATAAAACATTTTCAACATTTTATGAAAACCTGTCAGGAGCTGGTTTTGGATTCAATAGAAGCAGGAGTGAAAAACAAGAACACTTTTTATTATTAACTTCTGGATGGAGGAGTCAGGAGGTGGAGGAAGCTGGCAAGTGTGACCAAAAATGTGTATGTCATGCAGGGCCAGAGCAGATGGGGGGCCAGTGGGGGCTGCTGTTCATGACAAAACCTGTCAGGAGCAGGTTTTGGATTCAGTTTAAACCAGATACAGGGTGAAAAACAAGAACACTTTTTATTATTAGCTGCTGCCATCGCCCCACCCCTGCCTCTCCCCATAATGAAAAAACATGTCGCCTCCCTCCAAAAAGCTCCCGCTACTGCTACTAGCACTGTGGCGTACCTGTCAAGTCTCCCGTTTTGGCTGGGAAACTACCGGATTTTTCCCCTCTTTCCCGTTGTCATCCCGAATTATTATTTTCCCGGAAATTTCCCGTATTATAATATTATTATTTTTTAAATCCAGTGCCTCTGAATTATGTCATGGCCTCGCGAGAACTGCCACCTGCAGTAGCCTCGGTGGTAGTTCTCGCGATTTTAGTGCTGGCAGCGGAACCCGGAAAAACACATCAGAAATGGATGAATGTAACGAGAGAGGACGCGTCCCTGCCAAAAAAGTTAAGCCTTCATGTAAATATCTTGAAAAATGGGACATCGAATTTACTTTCCTAAAGAAGAGTAGGGTGGGGCACAATTACACGTTTTGTAAGATTTGTAACTGAGACTTTAGTGTCTCTCATGGGGTAAGGAACGATGTCCGTCAGCATGAAAAATCTGTCAAGCACAAACGCGGGCTAGAGGCACAAAAACATGCCCAGGCGATGTCCCCATTTTCTCTTCTTGTGGAAGTTGCTTGCTGTCACCTGGTAGTCAACGAGTTCTTCTTTCAGTATCCTCACTCAAGCTCAACTGAGGAAACAGTGCCCCTAGCCTTTCCACTGTAAAGTAAAACAAGTGTTTGACTAAACAATGCTGAAGTAAACCTTGTAATATTTCATTAATTAATTCATTCTGTCACTGACTAACGTCTACCTGTCCCTGGAGAAATGTTGAGGCGAGCAGCAGGGTCCAGCACTTTCATGTCCCTCAGGAGTGGATGGTCGAGAGGAAAGGAGAACATCTTCTGAACCACTGCTTCATAGAATCTTCTCACAGATCTAGAACATCATAAGAGGAAAATGGCAGCCTATAATCTCAAAGATTATATCATAATTGTGTTACTGCTAGATAATATACTCACTGAAATATTTTTTTCTTAGCTGACACAGGAAGCTCTGTGCTTTTCATGAATGCCTTTGTGTCTGCTCCAATAAAGAGTTCTTCATCAGCCAACTGATGTCCTTGTTCATACGCATAGGTACACCCACAATGGCCCTGGCTGGTATGAGGTACCCCAGGATCCTCCTGAACAGCCTGCACATCTCCTCTTCAAGTCTGTGAATTTGTACTCCCTCTGACTGCAGAAAATACCATTTATCACAACAAAACAGTAACATAAATATAACATTATAATAATTAATTAATAAATTAGTATTATTCACTCATTAATGCAGTATCATTGACACACACCTGGAAAGCAATATTAAATTCAGATAAAGGCTTAAGGGCAGCACTCAGGAACATGAAGTAGGTCTTCACAACTGGATCAGACAGATGGCTTGCCAGATCACGCACTTTGGCACTCCTCTCTACATCCTCATGACTGTTGAAGTAGGCCTACAGTACAGAGGGACACAGACTGGCAATTCAAGTGTAAAATGAAAAAAATAGTAAAGTGCGTACATATCTGATGGATCCTTACCTGCAGTGCATCCCACTGCACTACACTAAAAGGCCTAATATCCGGGGAGATACAACAGTATGCAAGTCTATGTATCTGCCACATATCCAGTATGTTTCCGGTGATATACGGGGAGTTCTCATCTGTAACAGATCCTAGTACAGGATATCCCATGTATACCCATCTGTGATAGATCCTAGCACTGGATATTTTCTGGATACTAATACATGATCAATCCAAGTATAGGATATTTTCTGGATACACATCTGCTATAGATCCTAGTATAGAATATTTTATGTATACCCATACTTGAGATATCCTAGTATTGGATATTTTCTGGATACCTATATGAGAAAGATCATACTATTGGATATTTTCTGGATACCTATATGAGAAAGATCCTACTATTGGATATTTTCCATATACGTATCTGTGATAGATCCTAGTATTGGATATTTTTGGATACCCAAACATAATAAATCCTAGCATTGGATATTTTCCAGATACAAATCTGTGATAGATCCTAGTATTGGATATTTTGTGGATACTCATACATAATAAATCCTAGTGTAGCACCTCTGCACACTTTATGCTGAAAACCTAAAATGGAGGGTGCTTGGGTTCGGTATCAATCTGGTACCCCAATCGGTGTGCAGCACCAATGACCTAGTTTAATACAAATAGGACCCAGAGAAACAGTGTAATTTGAGGCAAAATGATTCAGCCTTAATTTATTAAACTAAATAACCTAATAGTGAGTGACAGGAAGTTTAACTAGTCACCACCATAAACTTTATAGCCGGAAAACTCTTAAAATTTAAACAAAATACCTCTTCACATAAGGCAGAACAAAAGGAATATTACAGGTCTTTTTTTTTCTTTTCACCAAAGAACAACAGTAAATGTCCATGTACATCAATATACACAGTCCTGTACAAAAAGTAACCCAGTCAATTTATTACTCACAACCTCCAGAAGAGTGGGAAAAACGTTGCAGGCCTGTTACAAAAACCCAGAGTTTTTGTAAATCCCAGAGGAAACTTTGAGAACGTTGCAATTCACTCGTCCTCTTCTTCTCCCACGTCCATTGAACGCAGCAGCAGAGCCCGCGAAACTGAAACTCCTCAACTCAAAGCTCGCCAGGACTATTTGCGTCTGTATCCTCTCGTCCCTCCCTTCGCGTCGACCAAGCTCCTCCAACTTTGTCTTAAATTTGTCCTCACCAAGGCGCTTTGTCCAACTTTCTCCCTCTTGAGTCTGTATCTTCTCACTTTTTCCTCTCTCGTCTGCCCGGCTCGGTTCTGCATCAACCCGGTTCGTCCCGCCTTCCTCTTCCCTCTTCACCAATCACGAGTCACGCACTGGACGAGCAGTCCCAGTGACCAATCAGGAGGCTCACCTACTGGACGAGCAGTCCCAGTGACCAATCAGGTGGCTCAACCAAATAAATACACAGTGCATCTTACGTCAAACTAATACTTCTTCCACATGCAATATTTACATAAAATAATGCTCAATTGATTTACAAAATACAGTTTTATTTACTTAGTAACTATATTTACCCTTAATATTATTTAAATATTAAAGTAAAGGAAAATACAAGTGTATTTCTTTCAGAAACAAGAATATGAAAAACCCATAACTGTCATCAATGTTATGCATTAGTAAATAAATGTTTACTTTTAATATATTTGTGTCTTATCTTGAATTATGTAAGACTTCTATTAACCTCATTGTTACCTTGTAGAAACCTCAGTTTATCCACTGGGCTACACTAGTATTGGATATTTTCTGGATACACATCTGTGATAGATCCTAGTATTTGATATTTTCTGGATACCCATACATAATAAATCCTAGTATTGTATATTTTCCGGATACACATCTGGCAGATCCTCATATTGCATATTTTCTGGATATCCATACATAATAAATCCTAGCATTGGATATTTTCCGGATACACATCTGTGATAGATCCTAATGTTGGATATTTTTTGGATACCCATCTGACAGATCCTCATATAGGATATTTTCTGGATACCCATACATAATAAATCCTAGCATTGGATATTTTCCGGATACACATCTGTGATAGATCCTAATGTTGGATATTTTCTGGATACCCATCTGACAGATCCTCATATAGGATATTTTCTGGATACCCATACATAATAAATCCTAGCATATGGATATTTTCCGGATATACATCTGACAGATCCTAGTATTGGATATTGTCTAGATACCCATACTTAAAAAATCCTAGCATTTGGATACTTTCCGGATACACATCTGTGATAGATCCTAATATTGGATATTTTCTGGATACCTATACATAGTAAATCCTAGTATTTGACATTTTCCAGATACACATCTGACAGATCCTCATATTAGATATTTTCTGGATACCCATACATAATAAATCCTAGCATTTGGATATTTCCGGATACACATCTGACAGATCCTAGTATTGGATATTGTCTGGATACCCATACATAAAAAATCCTAGCATTTGGATACTTTCCGGATACACATCTGTGATAGATCCTAATGTTCGATATTTTCTGGATACCCATACATAGTAAATCGTAGTATTTGACATTTTCCGGATACACATCTGACAGATCCTCATATAGGATATTTTTTGGATACCTATACATAAAAAATCCTAGCATTTGGATAATTTCCGTATACACATCTGTGATAGATCCTAATATTGGATATTTTCTGGATATCCATACATATTAAATCCAAGTATTGGATATTTTCCAGATACACATCTGACAGATCCTAGTATTGGATATTGTCTGGATACCCATACATGAAAAATCCTAGTATAGGATATTTTCCGTATATATATATATATATATATATATATATATATACTGTTACTCCCAAACTCCCTCCTAAACAATTTAAATTTACATACTGTATACAATATTTTAAATAAACAATCCATACAGCATGTGTTGTTTATGTAAAATATTGTATATATAGTAGTATTAAAATTTAAATTGTTTATTTAAGAAGGGAGTTTGGGAGTAACAGGTGATGAGTGTGATTGCAACTTGGCACGTGTCATGACAAAAGTTGACTGAACTTGAACTATCCTACTTTGCTGTTTTTCACTTATCGCTAATGGGCATGTTCCCACCAGCAATATGCATGGTCCAACGCACCTCATGGTCCCAAATGATGGGGATTTTAAACCCCTGTTACCTTAATAAAAACCACACAAAGATAAACAAGAGAACAGTGTTAAATCAGACAAACAACTTTGCAAAGGGGAATGGCTTTTAATGTCTTTTGAAACTTAGTTTGGTCTCAAATACATTGTCCTGCACAATTCCGAATTGTACTGGACATGACAAGCTATTTAAACAAGAAGGAGGTGGAGTTTTGACAGCTCTGACGTCTTACAGATAAAACAAACAAGTCATGGTTCTGATCAAACAAGAACATCTAATCCAAAGATTGTCAAGGCTAGAAGACTGTCTCTTCTGTATCAAGGAGCAAAGCAAACAACATGTTTGTACTATCAAATATAAGTGTTTAAAGGGAACAGAGAATATTTGATATAAGTGAGCTGGGTTATAATTATTGGGTCAGAGTAATTAGTTTTAGATGATAAATATTGAACATCTCCATCATTTCATCCTCTTTATCATATATAAACTGATCATTATCAATCAGGTGAGCGGTGCGGAAAAACATCCTCTGAGGCCGAATTTCTAATTAGAGGCAAAAACTCACACCACCGTCCCGTGCCCCCACAGTAACGCCCTGAACATGCAGAATCACCTTTTTAGGATGGTTTGAGAGATTATAAAGTTTTGGAGAACTCTGTTGATTGTCATATTTCATGACTTATTTCAATGTTTGAGAGAAAGAAAGATTTTGAGGAGAATTTTGCAATGAGTATGGTCTCACTTTATGGCTTATGTCAAAAGTTTTAAAAGGAATAATATATTTAGCATGAATTAGTCTATTTACCCACAAAAACCAAGTTTTTCCAAAGAAATAGAACTTTTGAGAAGAAACATATATATAAAGGAACTAATCTATTTGTGTTAAACAAATAAAAGAAATAAGCTATTTAATTTGTTTTAAAATAAAAAGAACCAATCTAATTTGTTTTAACCAAAAAAGAACCAATCTAATTTGTTGTGTCAAACAATTAAATGGAACTTATACACTTTCAAAGATGTGGGAAATAATTCTCAAACACACAACAAAATAGCCCTTTATGGGCACAAAAATAAAATAAGTTTGAAACTTCTTTGATATCAACTATTGCCCAGGAAAGTAAAAACAACCGATTTGAACTCAAAAAATGAAATAGATCAACCATTCTTCTTCACAGCATCCATCTTTTTCTGGTGTGGGAGGGTAAGTTCAGTGTCTTTCCTTTGGGCACAAGTCCACCTCATCCGGGGGGGGATTCTTTGTGTGTGGAATAAGTCCAGTTTTTCATTGTTGGGTCCAAGTCCATCTCATCTGGGGGGGGGGGAGTTCTTTGTGTGTGGAATAAGTTCATTTCATCCTGGGGGGGGAGAAGAGTCTTTTTTTCTTCTGGGGGGGAGCTTTTGTTCAAGTCTTCCTCTTCTGTGAGTTTCTGTGCGAGTCTTTTTCTTCTTGGGTTTTTGTCAAAGTTCATTTTTGTTCTTTGGGGAGAGCTTTTTGTTCAAGTCTTTTCCTTCTTGGGTTTTAGTCAAAGTTCATTTTTTCTTTGGGGAGAGCTTTTTGTTCAAGTCTTTTTCTTCTTGGGTTTTAGTCAAAGTTCATTTTTTCTTTGGGGAGAGCTTTTTGTGCGCCTTGTGGGTGGAGGGCATCAGGCAGTTTGATGGCTTCAGTCTTGTCCAGCTGTCTGTTCCTGGGTGTTTAGTCCATTCAGGCATGAATTGTCGCAACCCTGAATTGTGTGTGGCATAGTGTAGTCAAGCCACATTTCTCGACAAAGTGGGGGAGCTTTGCTCTGACCAGATCCGTCTCAAAATCTGGCTCAGCGATCGTTCCAAACTTCTCCTTCAGGGGAGCACCGGTCACTCAGATGTAACAGCTGCTGCTTTTTCTCTCGAGAAGATGACGTGTCCTTTCCTCCACCTGTAGGGGTCCCGTCCACCCTCGTTTGCAGCCGTCCCTAGCAGGACCTCGAGTCAAGACGGGATTCACTGGCATCACTGGCAACTCCTCCTGAAGGAGTTCCGGAAACCTGTAGTCTTTTTGAGAGGAGAACTGGACACCAAAAAACTTGCAATTTGTCAAATAAAACTAAGACCTTCGGATCCCATGAGCCATTTGTGGTCTGGGGAAGGTCAAACTGTGGGTAGCTCCTTAACTTAACTTAAACTAAATTCTGTAATTGGCTATAATAATAATTGTTTCTTTAAATATAAAATAAAATTCCATTCTTACTATCTAAAACATTTGTATTTAATGGCAAAAACAACACAACTACAAATGATTTCATTCTTCAGTGAAAATGAGTAATCACTCACTCTGATTTGAGGTTATTTTAATTAGTAAGTTATTCTTAATTAGCATGATCATCAAAATGAGTAGCAGGAGACGGAGACGTTTTATACTCACCTAAAATACTTTACCTTTTTCATAGTCTGTAGAAAAAGTCAAAACATACATACAGACATAGACAGACATATACGTACAGACAGACATACATACATATAGACACACATACACATATACATATAGACAGACATACAGCTGTATAGACAGACATATGTGGTTCATGTTCTCAAAATAAGTCCAGTCTATAGTCAGGGTCAGTCGTGTTTTAAAAATATAGAACCACCACATTTCAAAATCAACCTTTCAAATCAACCTTTTGAATAGATCCAAAACTCCAGGGCGTCCCCCATCTTTTCTCTTTGGATCTGTTAAAAAATAAATACCTGTTTATCAAATGACATATACATACCTGTTTATTAAACAACATACATAAAGCAATGTGGTTTGTAGGTTTATCTGATTTATCCTACAGTACAACGTGCTTCTTAAATGATCCTTTAAATGGCTATGCTGTTGAATATAAAAATCTAAAAAGTTATTTTTTGTATAACTGATCATCTAATCAATGAATGAGCTGTTTCCTTTTATGAGCCTTCATTAATGTTATTAGTGATATATTCCTTATTATTATTAGTTATTTCTAGGAACACTTTCTCTTCCCTTTTTTTTTTTTTTGTTTTGTTTTCCTGTCTGCTTGGCTTGTTTCTATCGTACAGCACCTTGGTTGGCCCGCGTCCGCCAAAGTGCTCTATAAATAAAGTGGTATGGTATAAATAACAATCTAAGATTTAAAGCATAAAGCTATAAAAATTGTTTTAACAATAACTTCCTTGTGGCAAACCAGACCCACCAAAACGCACTCAGTCAGTTCAAGGACAATTGCTATCCTTCCTTCAGCTCCACAAAACTTTTGCATGAATGTTTGTGGAGACACAATTTTAATCTGTAAAAGAAAATATAAACATTAACTTGTTTCAGGGTTATGAGCTGGGATCATTATCTCTGTACCATCACGAAGTTACTGGAAGTGGAAAAATAAGTCGTCAGACCCACATAATATAAACTACAAATTCTGTGGCCTTGCTCTCGCAGGCCATATCATGAGAATGTGTTACATTAAATAAAATTAAGCAGACTGCAGTTTTGAAACACGATACCAGGATTATTGACAGATCTTCACAGATCCATACGGGGGGCATGACCTTCAGCTGGACAGTTGGCGTGGTTGACTTCAAGACCTGTTCTCTTTGTCTTTCTGGAGAACCTGTTCAGCTCCCTCTTGTCACAGCATCCAGTGAGATCTTTTGTTTCTGGGTGAGATCTTTGTTCATCATCGATCCATCACACCCGGACCGCATATTCTGGTCATTTGTGTTTGATGACCGTGTTCTGACAGTTCTTTGTGAAAGTCTTTGTGGTGTCATTTGTTCAGAGAAAAGTCCAGTGCACAGTCCTCGTTCAGTGCCATAGTTCTTTAAGCCCCTCAAATGTTTATTTTGAGCAGGGTAGTCTGGGAGTCCAGCCTTGGTGTTCTCGGTGAAGTCAGAGAGCCAGTTCCGGACATGCCCTAAATATTGAATCTGATCCGATCCAATCAATAACCACAGTAGTTTGTGATTCAAAAATTCAGACGCTGCATGTGTGTTTGACATGGTCCTATCTTAATGAACTGTATGTACTACTATGTGTTTTTGCAAGTGTCGTGAGGTCCAGGACTTACGTTTTCCTCTTTCCACAAACATCGCGAGGCTGCTTCTAAAATAAATAAAAAATTAGAAAATAGAAAAATGTAAAAATCCTTAACAAACCAGGTTCAAAGTAATCATGTTAATTCTATAAGCAATTACCTTGAAAAGAGCCACCTCTGCAAGTCTGGTTTGCACAATGGAATTTTAAATGTACATTTACATAAAAGTGAATTTTCAACAGAGGCATCCTTTTAATCTGATCTGCATAATAGATCTAAAATCATTA
>JBBPBX010031724.1:0-14378 GCA_038048925.1 Garcialebias charrua | reverse complement strand
TGGGCGCTTGGGCGTATGTCAGCTTGGCCTGGTGGCTGCCTGGTGGGGCTCGGGTCCTCTGGTCCTATTGGGCATGGGCCTGAGGGGTGGGTGTCCCCGGTGCCCGGGCCTTGGTGCCTAGGCCTGGGGCTACGGCGGTACGGCGGGCCCCGGCGGAGGCCTATGAGTTTGTCGCTGTTGGCCCCGGGGGGTCATTGTGTGTGTGGTTGCTGGTGGGGGTCTTCCGGCTCTACCCTATGGTCAAATATAAAGTATTTCAACACACTTCCTGTGATCTCATCAGAACTTAACATGGAACTATGTTGGTAGGAAGTGTGGAAAAATAGTATACCTTTCAGATTTGGGATTGCCCCATTATCCAAGGGTTTTATAAAAATGTCTAATAAATATATCATTAGACCCACTGTAAGCTTTCTAGGGTTTCCAGCCACACACACACTCTCCACAGCTGCAAACCATGAGTAATCAGCCACCACTCCACACCTGCTGCAGATTGGGAAGGACTGATCTGTTGAGCATTTAAGCTCCTGCCAGACCTTCTCTCGGCACTGGGACATTATCTACCAACTGGTAAATAATGGACAGCTGACTAAAATCTGTTTCCTAACAGTATTTAATAAACCTTTACGATTTCCTTCAGCAACTTCCAAGTCCTGCCTGTATGAGTCTTCCTAGACCTCCTCACTCCTTGTGGCTTTCCTGTGGATGGATATTGTCCCTTTAAACAACCAAACAAGTACCTGAAACAAGTCAAAGTCAAGTCAAAGTCAACTTATTTTCAAAACTGCAATATGTACAGGACATACACAGGATTGAAATTGCATTTCTCTCAGTCCCTCGGTGCAACAGTAACCATTTAAACACTAAAACACGGAAATATTTAATAACATTCATATTTGCACTAATGTTTGTATTACATTACTGCCTATAGTCATACTACTGTTTACATTCACTGTTTACATTTATTAATACGGTTTACATTTATTACTACTGTTTTACATTTATTACTACTGTTTACATTTACACTACTTTTATATCTACACTACTGCTGATACATATACAGTATTCTCTGACTAGCCTTATCTAAGGATGCCAAATGTGCCTTATGTGCCTCACTGCATATGCCACTTTGCCTCTATACCAACATCAACTACCTCATACATATACTGTGTACATTAACTCATATGCTGCTGTGCCACTCTTTGCAAATGTCAATGCTAGAACCTTCAGTTTATTTTATAGATATACTTTTTATACTACTATGAAAAAACTCAGGACAGTATTACACTTTTATTATTTCATTTTATGCTTATGTTCATTGGGTGTTTGGTGTTTTAGGGGTGTTTGGTGTTTCAGTGTTGGTGTAAATTTTCATACTTTTATACTACTATGAAAAAACTCAGGACAGTGTTACACTTTTACTATTTTATGCTTATGTTTATTAAATGTTTTAGTGTTTAGTGTTTAGATGGTTACTGTTGCACCGAGGGACTGAGAGAAACGCAATTTCAATCCTGTGTATGTCCTGTACATATTGCAGTTCTGACAATAAAGTTGACTTTGACTTTGACTTTGACTAAACATAAGCATAAAATGAAATAACAAAAGTGTAATACTGTCCTGAGTTTTTGCATAGTAGTATAAAAGTATAAAAAGTATATCTATAAAATAAAATGAAGGTTCTGACATTGACATTTGTAATAGAGTGACAAAGCAGCATATGAAGTTTATGTACACAGTATATGTATGAGGTAGTTGATATTGGTATAGAGGTAAAGTGGCATATGCAATAAGGCTAGTAAAACGAATATTTATATCAGCAGTAGTGTAGATATAAAAAGTAGTGTAAATTTAAATGTAAACAGTAGTAATAAATGTAAACAGTAATAAATGTAAACAGTAGTAATTAATGTAAACAGTAGTAATGAATATAAACAGTAAATGTAAACAATAGTGTAAATGTAAACAGTAGTATGACTATAGACCGTAATGTAATACAAACATTAGTGCAAATATGAGAAGTAGTGCAAACTAAATGAGCACATGACCGAGAGTTGAGTGAATAACCCGTTTTGATGACACAGAGTCCAGTGTTAAAGTCTTTGTGATGTGTGGTAATGTGTGAAAGTTTTTTGTGTTCAGGTAGTACAAGTGGGAGGGAGGGCAGAGCAGGCAGAGAGTTTAGCATCCTGACTGCCTGATGAACAGAGCTGTCACTCAGTCTGCTGGTTCGAGCCTGGAGACTCCTCAGTCTCCTCCCTGATGGCAGCAGGCTGAAGCAGCTGTGTAGTGGGTGTGTGGGATCACCTGCCATGCAGAGGGCTTTCCGAGTGAGGCGGTTGCTGTGTAAGTCCTGCAGTGAGGGGAAGGAGGTGCCGACAATCTTCTCAGCTGCTCTCACGATGCGCTGGAGGCTCTTGCGGCAGGATGCAGTACATGCACCAAACCACACCGTGATGCAGCTGGTCAGGACACTTTCTATGGCACCCCTGTAGAAGGTGCACATGATGGGGGTTGGAGCTCCAGCCCTTTTCAGCTTGCGGAGAAAGTAGAGGCGCTGGTGAGCCTTCTTGGCCAGTGATGCAGTGTTCCTGCTCCAGGACAGGTCCTCTGAGACGTGCACTCCCAGGAACTTGGTGCTGTCCACTCTCTCCACTGTGGTGCTGTTGATGGTCAGAGGGGCATGTTGGGCATCCCTCTTCCTGAAGTCCACAACAATCTCCTTTGTCTTCTCCACGTTGAGAGTGAGATTGTTGTGTCCGCACCACAAGGCCAGGCGGCTCACCTCGTTCCTGTAGTCCGTCTCATCGTTGTTGCTGATGAGACCCACCACTGTTGTGTCGTCCGCAAACTTGATGAAGTGGTTGGAGCTGTATGATGGTGTGCAGTCGTGTGTTAGCAGGGTGAATAGAAGGGGGCTCAGCACACATCCTTGTGGGGCCCCTGTATTCAATGTGATGGTGCTGGATGTGTTACTCCCGACCCGTACTGCCTGTGGTCTCCCGGTCAGGAAGTCTAGCAGCCAGTTACACATTGAGGTGTTCAGCCCCAGACTGTCCAGTTTAAGGATGAGCTGTTGGGGGATGATGGTGTTGAATGCCGAGCTGAAGTCGATGAACAGCATTCTAACATAAGAGTCTTTCGTGTCCAGATGTGTGAGAGCTGTGTGGAGGGCAGAGGAGATGGCATCGTCGGTTGAGCGATTAGGTCGGTATGCAAATTGGAAGGGATCCAGGGAGGCAGGGAGGACAGATGTGATGCTTTTCATGACTAGCCGTTCAAAGCACTTCATCAGGATGGGGGTGAGTGCTACTGGACGATAGTCATTGAGGCAGGAGGGCGTTGCCTTCTTTGGGACAGGGATGATGGTGGTGGCTTTGAAACAGGTGGGGACGATGGCCTGACTCAGTGAGATGTTAAAGATGTCCGTGAAGACCGCTGCGAGTTCCCCTGCACAGTCCTTCAGCACACGACCAGGTATGTTGTCAGGACCAGAAGCTTTCCGGGCGTTGATCTTGATGAATGATCGCCTTACGCTGTCTGAGGACAGCACCTGGCCATCAGGAGAGGGGGGGAGTTTTTGTGCAGGTGTGCTGTTACATGCCTCAAACCGAGCAAAGAAGTCATTCAGTTCATTCAGCGTAGAGGTTGTGCTGTCACAGGTCTGGGGGGATGGTTTGTAGTTTGTGATGGTCTGTATTCCCTGCCACAGACTCCGTGTATCCTTGCTGTCCTTGAAACAGTGAGCCATTTTCCTGGAATACTGCTTCTTGGCCTTCCTGATGCCCCAGGACAGGTTGTTTCTGGCTGCCCTCAGGCCCACCCGATCTCCTGCTGTGAAGGCAGCATTACTGGCTCTCAGGAGTCTGTAAACCTCTGCTGTCAGCCATGGCTTCTGATTTGCCTGAACAGTGATGGTCTTGAGGTTGGTTACATCATCAATGCACTTGGTGATGGATGAACATACAGTGTCAGAGAACCGTATTTTCCAGAATATAGGTCACAGCTTTTTATCATTTTTGTATGCCCTACGACCTATATTCAGGTGCAACCTATTTATGGCTTTTTATAAAATAAGCTGATTTGTAATCATTTATTAACAAAAATTAAACTGAGACACACTCTTACAATAATGTCAGCTAACAAATATTTTTTAGGTGTTTATCCTGCTAAAATTATTCATTTATTAAAGAAAAGTTCAGCTCAGACACATATTTGCTATAATTTTTATCAAACAAATAATTGTTTTTAAGTGTTAATCTTCTTAAAAGCCTTGCTGTGCGCTCCTGTGGCAGACATTTGCAGCAGAGCTAAACACGGTCCACATTTTGACGTAGGTGCGACCTATATTCAGGTGCGACCTATATATGGATTTTTCCAATTCTTTGGCAATAATTGGACAATGCAACCTATATTCAGGTGCAACCTATATTCCAGAAAATAAGGTACTCTTGAAGACGTGTTTTTGTTTATGGTAGCAACTTCTTTGAATATAATCCAATCTGTGGTGTCAAAACAGTCCTGGAGTGCATCTGAAGACCCCTCTGGCCACACTCGTATCTGCTTGCGGACTGGTTTGGTGACTTTCACCAGTGGTCTGTATGCTGGCTTTAGCATAACACTGATATGATAGGAGGCACCAATGTGGGGGAGGGGGAGGGCCTTGTAAGCTTCTTTCGTGGTGGTGTAAACTTTGTTCAGTGTATTTTTTCCTCTTGTTGGAAAGTTTACATGTCTGTATGTTTTTGGAAATACACTCTTTAAATCTGCATGGTTGAAATCACCAGCCAGGATGAGAAAAGCATCAGCGTGGGCTGTATGCTGCTCACTGATGTGCACATATAGTTCATTCAGTGCCTCGCCTCTAACTTTGCAGCTAGAACTTGGAGGAATATATACAGCAACGATTATAACAGCTTTAAAGCTGTAAATTCCCTCGGTAAATAGAACGGTCTGCAATTAATAGCCATAAACTCCACTAAAGGTGAGCAGTGTTTGTAGACTACAGCAGCATTCCGACACCAGGCGTTGTTGATGTAAACACAGAGCCCCCCTCCGCGTGCCTTACCTTCCTCGATGAGAGCTCTGTCCGCTCTATAGCATGTTAGCCGCTCGAGCAACAACGCTCAACCAAGAACAACCTGCTCCTCTCTCCTTTGATATTCACCTCCTCTGGATATTCAAACTCTCTTCCAGGGAAAACCTATGGGCCTCACCTCCCCTTCCTCTCTGGCATCATCTACAAGACAATAACACCCTGAAGCTGCTGCACCTGTAAAAAAATCACTTACCTTTTGTACGCCTGGCTCTGTCTTCTCCTCAGCCTGCTAACTTGGGGTCAACCTTAACTGTAAACATGATACCCACTGGTAGTTCTGTTGGGAAATACACATAAAAACATATACATTAGCTCAGAGGGAAAATGCAAGGATGAAGGATTTTTTGGTCATTTTTACAATATTGTAAACTCAGAGTTCAACATTCTGAATCCAGGAAGACGCAAGGACACAGGTAATAAAGGTAAGTGATTTGAGGTGGACAGATTTCACCTTACTGTGTTTGTTGTTGTTTTGTAGGCACAGAGAGGAGGGCAGAATATTCCAGGACCAGGTTCTCAGAGGTACTATCCAGGTGAGTAGGTGAGTAACAAGTTGGAGAGTGGCAGGTCAGACACAAGAGCAAGGCTGAGTTTGTCATGTTTGGGTGGTGCTTGTATGGGTTGTACCTATAGGTGTGAACGTCATGACAGAGGGTTTTTATGATAAGAAGACTCCAGGTTGGAGGCAAGGAAGCACAAGGATACCTAAGAGCTTGAAAGGAGAAATCCCACAGGTTGTAGACAGGCATTAAAGCTGCAAAGACAACAGAGAGAACACAAAGGTTTGCACTTTTCAAAGTCAAAGTCAAGTCAAAGTCAACTTTATTGTCAGAACTGCAATATGTACAGGACATACACAGGATTGAAATTGCGTTTCTCTCAGTCCCTCGGTGCAACAGTAACCATCTAAACACTAAAACACTGAAACATTTAATAAACATAAGCATAAAATAGTAAAAGTGTAACACTGTCCTGAGTTTTTGCATAGTAGTATAAAAGTATGAAAATTTACACCAACACTAAAACTAAAACTAAAACACTAAACATTTAATGAACATAAGCATAAAATGAAATAATAAAAGTGTAATACTGTCCTGAGTTTTTGCATAGTAGTATAAAAAGTATATCTATAAAATAAACTGAAGGTTCTAGCATTGACATTTGCAAAGAGTGGCAAAGCAGCATATGAGTTAATGTACACAGTATATGTATGAGGTAGTTGATGTTGGTATAGAGGCAAAAGTGGCATATGCAGTAAGGCACATTGGGCATCCTTAAATAAGGCTGGTCAGAGAATACTGTATATGTATCAGCAGTGGTGTAGATATAAAAGTAGTGTAAATGTAAACAGTAGTAATAAATGTAAACAGTAGTAATAAATGTAAACAGTATTAATAAATGTAAACATTGAATGTAAACAGTAGTATGTAAACAGTGAATGTAAACAGTAGTATGACTATAGGCAGTGATGTAATACAAACATTAGTGCAAATATGAGAAGTAGTGCAAACTGAATGAGCACATGACCGAGAGTTTAGTGAATAACCCGTTTGATGACACAGAGTCCAGTGTTAAAATCTTTGTGTTGTGTGGTAATGTGTGAGAAAGTTTTTTGTGTTAAGGCAGTTCAAATGGGAGGGGAGGCAGAGCAGGCAGAGTGTTTAGCATCCTGACTGCCTGATGAACAGAGCTGTCTCTCAGTCTGCTGGTTCGAGCCTGGAGACTTCTCAGTCTCCTCCCTGATGGCAGCAGTCTGAAGCAGCTGTGTAGTGGGTGTGTGGGATCACCTGCCATGCAGTGGGCTTTCCGAGTGAGGCGGTTGCTGTGTAAGTCCTGCAGTGAGGGGAAGGAGGTGCCGACGATCTTCTCAGCTGCTCTCACGATGCGCTGGAGGCTCTTGCGGCAGGATGCAGTACATGCACCAAACCACACAGTGATGCAGCTGGTCAGGACACTTTCTATGGCACCCTGTAGAAGGTGCACATGATGGGGGTTGAAGCTCCAGCCCTTTTCAGCTTGCGGAGAAAGTAGAGGCGCTGGTGAGCCTTCTTGGCCAGTGATGCAGTGTTCCTGCTCCAGGACAGGTCCTCTGAGACGTGTACTCCCAGGAACTTGGTGCTGTCTACTCTCTCCACTGTGGTGCTGTGCTCTTGCTTCACAAGAGTTTCTCACTAAGGCTGCACCTCTTTTGGGTAACCAATGCTCCAGCATCGAGTTGTGGTAAGACTCTGTCTTTTCATGCTTGAGGAAGCTCATCAGTTGTACGAGGAATAGCTGGGATCAACTGGCTCCACCTACCACTCAGGAGCTGCAACGAAGTGGTAAGTTTTGGAAAACAATGGAATCCCCACACTTTTATTAATAGCTAAGCAAACGAAAATGGTGAAATGGAAGAAAACAGAATCACTGACCATAACTGTATCATGTTCTACTGTCAGAAGTGTTGAACCCAAATGCAGGAAGATGACAGGAGGCTTGTGGAAAATCAAAGTATTTATTTTACCAAAACAAAAGCAAAAGCTGATGGGAAAGCATACTCACATATGAACAGGACACAAGCAGATCAGGGCAGACAAGACAAAAGGCAGAACATGACACCATGGAAGGACAATTCCGAGACAAAGACAAGATGCAGAGGAACTGAAAAGTGACGCGCCACGGCAAAAGCAGGAACAAGTCGCTCACGCTCAGACTGAAAAAATCAATAAATCAATAAAACCTTCAATTTCTGAGAAAATAGTCAAAGTAGTTTTTTTGCAAAATATACTAGTTGAAGTTATGAAGTAACCACTCCATGCTTTAAAAAACAGTTTTGAAGTTTTTAAACAGATAAACTTTGTGTTAGAATTCAGCATGTTTTCAGAGTAAAAACGAGCTGGCCGAGATTTGCATATCGGGGACGTGGAAACCACCCGCTGAGTATTATGCAGACTTTGTATGGCTGGTTTCGGAGCTTTTGTTATCAGTTTGGGCCAATAATATGCAGATTTGAAAGAAACACATGGCTACTTAAACAGGTAGACTTCTCGTGCTGTTGAATTTCTGTTTTTCGAAGATGGAACAAGCTGAACACGTTGCTGCAGAACTGAACCGAGGTTGTTACAGCGCATCGCTGTGGCAGTAATTTTTGACAAAGGAAGATGCCGGTCTAACTTCTGATTCTGAATCAGAAGAAGATGAAGAGGAAGACTATGAAAGTAATCATATAACTTTAGAAAACATTTCGAGTTTGCAGTTGGAGCTTGCTGATGATGAGGAAGATGAAGAATGTTTTGGACTGGCAGCGGATGAGCTGGAGAGCAAGATTTCAGAAGCTGTCGCCACAACAACAACTGAAGAAGACAGAGACAGTGAAATGGATAAAATCAGTAACTTTGACTGTAAATGCTACGGGAGAAGAAAAGGTTCATCTCCACATGGGACACAGTCGTGCAGCCGAAAACTGTCTGTGGAGTTCATGTACAAGGTGCGGATGGATTCTTTAGCAGTAGAAAGAGAGTGTCAGGACAAGAGAATTATTGGACATCTTGAAGCTAACAGGCGTACAGTTCTGACTTTGGAGATGACAACATCCACCAGAAAGATCCTGGTGAAAACAAAACACGTCAGGACCACTTATATGATGGGAGGCGTTGAAATCTGCAGAAATACTTTTCAGTTTCTGATGGAGTGAGTTTAAGACTTTTTTTGTTTTTAGAACGCAATTAAGATGTAACTAAATAATATTTGGTGATGTATTCAAGCACTTTAATGTAATATGATGGGTTTGGTCGGCTTTAATGTCCTTATAAGGACAATAAAGCCGATCAGAGCTGTCAGCTGTGTTTTTCCGACTCGGAAAAACACAAAAACTTTTTTTTTCATTAAGCTTTTACTGCTTTCGTAAGCAAATCAGTTTCTATCAATCCATCCATTATCTTTATTTATTATTAGACCAAGCCGACACGCGTAATTATTGCCTGCAATGCGCTCAGCCGTGGGGTGCATTATTGCGCAATATTTACGCGCGTTGGCTTGGTGAGGTTTTAAAAATTGCAGCAAAGAAACTAAATAAGAAAGCACAATATAAAATTGTGTTAATATTGAGGAGTCAGCAGGTCCAACTGACAATTTCAAAAGGTAAAATGTACAGTTAGGCTCAGATAAATCAGCAGTTCACGCAGTTCCGACTGTCATCAGGAAATGACAGAAAAGCTGAATCGAGCAGCGTGTTCAATTAAAGCCTTGTTTTTCCAGATAATTTTGCTCTAAAAATGTTTTTGTTCATCTGTATATGAGATTATCTTTAGAGTTGATTTTTTCATGTTAATGTCTGTTTGCTGAAACAAGAAATCTTATCTTCCTGTCTTTGAAATAAGTTTTTAAAATATCCTTTCAGGTAAAGATAATGGATGGATGGATGGATGTAAACTGATTTGCTTACAAAAGCAGTAAAAGCTTAATAAAAAAATGTTGGGCTTTTTTCTGGGTCAGGCCTGTAATTACAGAAACTTATTCGGTTCCATTCGGTTTGGAAAAAAAAACTATGGGTTTGGACCAGGCCAAGTTTTTTTTAAGGCCTGATTACAGCTTTGTTAGAAATTACAGCTCTAGATCAAATCCAATCAAATCAAATATTTTAGCAAGAAGTGTAACACTTGTAACTTTAAATCCATTATCTGAAAGAAGTATATATATTTTTTCCTTTTCAGAATTTGCAAAGCAACATTAACTGACATCATCAAACACTTTGATGAGAATGGGGCAACACCGCGCCTCAGAAAAAGGGGGCCAAGGCCACAGACACCTCGGATCATCAGCCGCAGTCACATTGACAGGGTTCTGGATTTTATTAAAAATTACAGTGAAGACCATGCCATCATGCTGCCGGGTCGACATCCTGGTCACAGCGATTGGCATGTGAAATTACTGCCAACTCATGTGTCCAAGGCTTCAGTGTGGCGTCTCTACAGGAAGTCTGCGCAGCAGCTTGGTATGTATAAAGGTTTATTTTTACAGAACAGTAAACAAGCTTTTAACAACAAGTAATGCTAAACTCTGTTGGCAATTCAAATGTAATAACAAAATACATTTCTTTCAAGGCGAGCGTGTAATCTCCAAATCAAGCTTCAAAGCGCTGTGGACCCAGCTGCTCCCATACATTAAAACCTGCAGGCCTCGCACAGATCTTTGCTGGCAATGCCAAAAGAATAACGAACACCTTATAAGACGTGCAAACCTTCCAGATGAGAAGAAAACTGAAGTCATCAGAAAGCAACAGGATCATCTTTAGCTTGTACAAAAAGAGAGAGTCAGAGTCAGAGAGTCTTTATTGTCATTTGCATCACATGTGGTACATGTGATGAAACGAGATTATGTACACAGGGTCCCAGTTACATCCTACAACAAAATGTAAGAGAAAAACAGTAATAACATCTAGGATATAACTAAGAAAAACATCAACTAGAAATACACTAAGCCCTAATGTAATAGAAAAACATCATTACAAACAGCAGCACGAACACGAGTCTGTATGAGCAGATGGTCACAAATGAACACAGCAACAAGAAAACAGATCAGCATCAGCATGATGTGATATTTCACAGTGATTATTCTTATTATTTATTTATTCATGAGTCTAACAGCCTCAGGGTAGAAGCTGTTCCTCAGTCTAGTGGTTCTACATTTGATGCTCCTCAACCTCCGTCCTGAGGGGAGTGGGGCAAAGAGTGTGTGTGCTGGGTGAGTGGGGTCTTTCATGATGCAGGTGGCTCTTCTTCCTGCATCTGGAGGTGTAAATGTCTGTGATGGTGGGGAGACTGACTCCAACATCTTCTGTGCAGCCTTCACCACTCTCTGTAGAGCTTTTCTTTCTGCAGCTGTGCAGCCTCCATGCCACACGTTGATGCTGGAGCACAGGATGCTCTCCACTGCACACCTGTAGAAGGAGGTGAGGACTGGGCTACTCAGACCAGCTCGTCTCAGCCGTCTGAGGAAGTAGAGTCTCTGATGACCTTTCTTGATCAGGCTGGTGGTGTTGTTGCTCCAGCTGAGGTTATCATTCATGTGTACACCCAGGTACTTGTAGCTGGAGACCACTTCCACCGCAGATCCACTTATGTTCAGTGGGGTGTGGGTGTGTTTGTTCCTTCTGAAGTCCACAATCATCTCCTTTGTCTTCTTCACATTCATGTGAAGGTTATTCTCTTTGCACCAGCTCTCCAGGTGTTCCACCTCCTGCCTGTAGCTGGACTCATCATTGTTTGTGATGCATCCCACCACAGCTGTATCATCTGCAAACTTTACAATATGACAGCCTGGATGGGTAGCTGCACAATCATATGTGAGCAGAGTGAACAGAAGAGGGCTCAACACACATCCTTGAGGAGAGCCAGTGCTGAGGGTAATGGTGGAGGAGGAGAAGTTGTGGATCTTCACGGACTGAGGTCTGTTTGTTAAGAAATCTAGTACCAAGTGTCGTGCTCTGTGGGTCAGTAAGCTAGCCGCGTGGATCGCAACAGGTTCTTACTGAAGCCTACCTTCCAAGAGGGTCTCTCGAACCAGTCCCTGAGTCTGGGTATTACCTGTGACTGCGGGGAACAGCTCCGACTTAAGGCTTATTAATGAGAGAATTCAACTGGACGGTTCACCGCCTTCATCTAATAGTCTCTGCCCTGTTCTCACTTTACTCGTCTTTCCACCTTAGCTGCCGGGGACTGGAGAGGTTGGAGTAAAGAAACTATTATTCACGACGGCTTCTCTCCGATGAGCTTTGTAATTGTTAAATGGTCCAGTAAATTTTAGGATCCAGTAGATTGGACCCTAGGGCGATGTTTTATTTCACTCGTTGTGCTAATGTTTAACCTTTTAAAACCTCCTATTTATGATGTTATTCATTTGAACCAAGCTTTTTAGGAATCCAGAACAAAATTCATTAAACTGAGACGAGAGTTTTACGTTTTGCTCTGCTCTTTAATTTGAGTAAATTTGCAAAGGAACAACGTTATAACATAGCAATACAAAATATTAACTTGAGTATATGAAATTATTTAGATATAAGGAGCAATAAACTGGATGGACTCTTGATCTTGATGAGGGATAATCTTCTTAGGAAGGGGATCCTTGGATAGTCGTCCCCCCTCAGGTCCCTTTGGGGTGGACAAGTGGTGTTCCTTCTTCTTTGTCTTCTTTATCTTCGTCTTCTCTTCAGATCGACCCAACTCTTACTATCTTCAATCTAAATCCTCATCCAGTAATAGTATTTGTCCTTAAACTCAAGTAACCACCTATAGTTTCGAGCGAGTAGATAAGAGAAGCTAATTGGCTTTTTATCGGCTATTTTATCTGCTGTTAATCTAATTTGAATTAAGTTCTTGGATAAGGCAGGATTTGAGAAGCGTCTCATTGCATAACTAAAGGCAAAAATCCATCAGAGGGAATGTGACCCAACTAAAATAGTGGTAGAAAATACCAAGCTGCCATTAAGAATGCTGTACGACCGGATTGATGTTCCCGATCGATTTTGGACACATCATCACACTCGAATGGCCTACAGGATGAAAGTGTCCTACAGAGGGCACAAATTGGTTAGTGTAATAACGCAACATCTCAAAAGAGGCCCAGCATACAAACAGTATACAATGAAGAGTAATGAGACAATGAGACGAAAGGTTATTGAAGCAATATTTCGGCACCACCAAGGGCTTCCTTATGACGGTTGTGGACTACTGGAGGGCCCCCAACTAGAGCCAAAGTATTGGGAGGTCTACCAATGGACATGGGTGTGGTGGGGGTTACGTGCAGACCTGTACCACCCATCGCCCCTGTGTTTGGAGCTCTATAAAGAAAGAGTGATGAGAGAAGAAAGTCAGAACCACCCTTCCTCTAGCACTGTATACGTGCTCCCCGAGGCCACCGAAGAACTGAGAAAGGAACACCCGCTACTGGAATGGCTGCTTACGAACCCAAAACCAGGCCAATAAGAAAGGAAGACATTATAGACTCAAAGACGGTAGATAAAGACACTGAAAATATTTTAATTCAATTTGATAAAATCGGTCCTAAAATACCAGCTCTAAAAATGGGAGGACACATAATATGGCTCGATAAACCCGAAGATGACACATATATATGGGAAAACTGTACCAAGAACTCCAAAAAAGCTAAGTCTGGTCCTCTGGACATTCAAAAAACAAAACAAAACAAAGCAAAAAAAAAAAAAAAAACTGTAGAAACGTTTCTACAGTTTTTTTTTGTTTTTGCTTTGTTTTGTTTTGTTTTTTGAATGTCCAGAGGACCAGACTTAGCTTTTTTGGATTTTTCTACCTGGATTATTGAGCATGCATCAGGGTGTACCAAGAACTATTTCTATACAAATACTAAATATGCCAGGAAGTCCCAATTGAATGAATTACAAACAACCAGCATTTATGCCACGTTGTAGAACTCGCCCTAAAACTTGTCCTCCAACCTCACCATGGATTTTTAATGTAGTCTACCTGATTATAGGAGGAATAAGTATCAAATTAAAATGAGGACCCAACTATAGAGAAACATACCAACGTCCTTTTTGTGAAATCTCAGTAGGAGATATGGTGATATGGACAACAAGCCCAGCTATGGTGAAAACAATGAAAGGAATGATGTTGAAACCAGATCGATTCATCATCGAAAACCAACACCTGCCTATAAGGATACAGAGAGACCGTATGATCACACCCTATCATCGATGGCACAAACCCTGGGCAAGGAGTGGGTACATAACACAGGTGATGTATCAAGACCAACCCCTGATGATCATGGTGGAAACACTGGCTGAGGCAGGCCCCACTGAAATCAAGTACATTGATGCAATCTGTAAAAGAATGTACAGGGTGTTACATTTCCGCGATAATGTGTACCTGGAAGGTCCTCAGCCTGAACCAATAGAATGGCAAGTGATTCAGTGGAAGTGGGTGTGGAAAGGATTGCAACCTGGGTTGCCACACCCATCCCCCTTATATCTGGAGCTTCTCAAAGGACGAGTGACCACAACTCGCAGAGGCACGAAACAGAGGCCCAGATACAGGAGCAACAAAAACTTGGAAAAGAAACCCTCTCATCATGATCGCCCTGAGAAGAAGACCGAACCAAAGTGATTCGAGCAGCTTTGATTCGGATAGCGATGACGATCCACATGCCTATGAAAATGGGACACACATCTATGAAGATCTAGCGACCCCTAAACGACCTAAGGACTGTTCAAGGATTATGAGAATGGACAAAGCAGCATGCCTGCGAACCCTGATGCGGGGATTCGTAG
>JBBPBX010031723.1:14098-34335 GCA_038048925.1 Garcialebias charrua | reverse complement strand
CAAGCCGCCTGTTGATCTCCCGCTCAATTCTTCCCTCATTTGTGAACAAAACCCAGACATATTTCAGCCATCTTTAAGCACAATACGTAATTATGTTCTCATTAGAACTGTTGCTGAAGGATCTGGTCACATGATATGGAGGGCACTCCATCAATGTGAGAGCTTGGCACAAATTCATTCATTCATTCATTCAACCTTTATTTATACAGGCTAGCCTCGTTGAGTCACGGGGACTCATTTACAAGAGGGACCTGTCTCACTCACACCAAACAACCATCCACTCTCACACTCACACCTAAGGTCAATTTAGAGTCACCAATCAGCCTAACAAATGCAGATATTATGCGTTTCCTTACATTGTTTTTCCTGCTATGTACTTATTTTTATAGATTTGCTGATGGACTGAACACCTTTGGTCTCCTTGACCTTGTTCGAAGACACGCCAGTGTTTTCAGGGAAGTATGTATTCACTTCCTTGCCAAGACCACTGATGGCAGAAGACCTGAAGAAACTCTTTGAGCCAGAACATGCAACACCTGGAACCAACCAATGGCGTGTTGAAAAGAGAATGTGCTGGGAGTGTTAAAAGGATGGATATGCTGCTTTGCCACTTTGCAAATGTCAATTCTAGAACTTTTAGTCTATTTTATAGTTATACTTTTTTATACTAGTATGCAAGAACTCAAGACAGTATTATGTTCATTAAATGTTTAGTGTTTTAGTTTTTAGTTTTAGAGTTGGTGTAAATCTTCATACTCTTATACCACTATGCAAAAACTCAGGACAGTGTTACAGTTTTACTATTTTAGGCTTATGTCTATTATTATATGTTTAAGTGTTTTACAGTTTGACTATATGTTTATAAATATATATATATATTTATATATATATATATTTATATATGTATATGTTATTATTTATTACTTTGCATATATAACTATGTGACGTTACATTTAACTGTTGAATAAAAACATTTTGAAGATTCTTTGAATTATCTTTATTACTTTACATATAAGCCGTTGGTCAGAAATAGGAGGCGATTATTTGTGACACTAGTTTTTTGTTTTGTATACATTTATTTAAACTGTAAAAAGACTAAAAATACTGTAGGCTCTTTAGTTTTTATAATTTTTAAACTAAAAGTAAAGTGGAAAAATGCACGGACATGGCTATTGTATTTACACGCAAACATAAGGTGTAAATTATGATGTGACTATTTATATGTTTATATATATATATTTATATATATGTATGTATGTATATGTATATTATTACTTTACATATCTAACTGTGACGTTACATTTTTTCACATTAGTATAAACACATTTTACACTTGTATTACTTTACATATAAGCCGTTGGTCAGAAATAGGAAACAGAAACAGGTTAATTAAACACTTATTAGATTTATTAATAACCTCATTAAACAGTAAAAGAAACCTTGTGATAAAATATAAGCAGAAATGTAGTTTCTCCGTCTTGTGTTTACATCTCTGTTAAAGTGCTTTAGCCCTGGACCTTGGAATCACCCCTCTGTTTTGCTGAAGTGGTTTAGCCCTGGACCCGACAGCCAATGAGAAGAGACGCGAAAATAGTGAAGTCAGGAAGTGAAGTTACCCAAGAGGGACATAAACAAAAGAATTTGCGCCAATAAAAGAAGGCGCAAACAACGCGTACTTTACACGTTGTTGACACGTTGATAACGCGTCAAATGCGTGTGAAATTTAGACGCGTCAATGACACGTAATTAACGCGTCTTTGACGCGTTGTTTACACGTTGTTTACACGTCGTTTACGCGTCATTTTTCGAGGCGAATTTGACGCGTAATTGACGTGTAAACAACGCGTTAACAACGCGTTGTTTACACGTCATTAACGTGTCGATGTAACATGTAATTTTCACGAGAAAATGGCCCAGCAGGCTTTCCATATTCTGACGGTCTGTTTCAATCTTTTCTATTCTGTCGGCGGTTGGCAATAGCTGGTTTGTGACTGGATCAGGATGGTAGGTCAGGCTCGAGATGAGGTTGAGAATATGAATTCAGACGCCAGGATTCAAGCTTCTAACAAAAAGTCGCACATTGTAAATAAAACACCAACGGGCAAGAGTAGTTTAAGGGACTGGGGAGATCTAAGTTCAGATGAGGAAGACAGGGGTGCTCGCAGAAAGGTTGGGAGGGACGAGATGAAAGTGATGTTGAAATTTAGAAAGGAGGATGAACATATTAACCTTAGTCCATTAGCATTATCCAGAGAACTGAAAAAAAAGATAGGTGATGTGGAAATGGTCAAGACTTTGAGGGACGGTAACTTACTGATAATATGCAAATCAGAAGACCAAAAAAACAAAGCTATGCACGTGGAAAATGTGTGTAAGAAAATTGTGTCTGACAGAAAGATTCTTGGAGACAACAGAAACTCACGAGGGGTGATAAGTGGGATTCCATTGGGCGAAGATTTGGAAAAGCTCAAACGTAGCATTACCGGAGGAGAAGTAAATGCGATAAAACGACTGATGAGAAATAAAGATGGCCAACGAATAGAAAGCATGTCAGTGCTCCTAGAGTTTAAGGGATTGCAACTGCCAGATAAGGTTATGATTGGCTATTTCGCTTTCCCGGTTAGGGCCTATATTCCCCCACCACTGCGTTGCTTGAAATGTCAAAGATACGGGCACACTGCTGCGATTTGCAAAGGAAAAATTAGATGTCCCAGATGTGGTGGTGATCACAAGTTTGAGGAATGTGATGATAATGTGCAGGAAAAGTGTTGCAACTGCGGCGGTCAGCACAGAGTGACGTCTCGGGATTGTGAAGTCAGGAAAAGGGCGGTGGAGATTCAAAAAATTAAAACTGTTACAAATGTCAGCTAGTAAAGACAGTGCAAAGACAGAATGAAGATTTGAGAACTCCCCAAAAACTACCATCTGAGAAGAGTCAGACAGAAGGAAATGACTCAAAACTCATAGTGGACAATCTGATTTTGTTCATTGCTTATGTGATCAATTGCACTGATCAGGTCAAACAAAAAACTGAAAAAACTAAAATAATTGTAAGAGGAGCAGAAAAGTTCTTGGGAATGAAAGATCTTTCATGGGAAAAAGTTACTAAACAACTGGAGGCAGATGGGAAGTCAGCTGAACCGAATGACAGGACAAACTGATTATTTTACAATGGAATGCGAGAAGTCTTATAGCAAATGGACAGGAATTCAAAGGTTTTATTACAGAGCTTTCAGAGAAACCAGATATTATTTGTGTTCAGGAAACATGGCTGAAACCCACACTGGATTTTGATATAAAGGGTTATGTTAGTTTACGGAGAGACAGGGGAGACGGAAATGGAGGGGGTTGTATAACATTCATTCAAGAAGGAATACAATACAGATTAATACAGGCAGGTATTGACTTGGAATATATAGTAGCTGAAATATGGACTGAAGAAGGGAAAATGAAAATAATAAATTTTTACAATCCATGTAAAAAATTGTCTGTGGAAACATTACGCATACTTGATTCGGACTTGGACAAAAAGGTTATTTGTTGCGGGGATTTTAATGCACATAATACACTATGGGATACGTATGATGATGACAATGGCAGGGTGATTGAAGAAATTATGGAGACAAAAAATTTTGTGTGTCTTAACGATGGACATGGTACGAGAATCAATATTAGAAATGGTTCGGAATCAGCTATTGATCTCACCATAGATTCTGACACACTAGCTGCTAAATGTACATGGCTGGTAGTTTCAGACACAACAGTAGGTAGTGATCACTACCCAATAATCACAACAGTAAACTTTTCACTGAGAAACCGTGAAAGAGTAGGAATACAAAGATGGTTATTTAATAAAGCTAAGTGGGATCTGTTTAAACATATTAGTGATCAAAAAATGAGTAAAATTAATACTAACCAACATATTGATGATTTAAACGGTAGTATTTGTGATTCAATCCTAGAGGCAGCAAAACAAACTATTCCAAGATCGTGTGGCGGTAATAAGAAAAAGATGGTGCCATGGTGGACACAAGAGTGTCACAAAGTCATTAAATCTCGTAATAAAGCTTTCAAATCCCTAAAAAGAAATCACACCTTCCAAAACTTGATTGTATATAAAAAACTGCAGGCTGACGTACGAAGGACAATAAAAAATGCAAAGAAGACGTTCTGGGCTTCCTTTTGTAATTCGATTGGAAGAGAAACTGGTATTGGTCAAGTTTGGGGAATGATTAGGAAGATGAATGGGATTAGAAAACAATATGGATTACCAGTTTTACAAGAAAATGAGAGGACTGCGGTTTCAGACCAGGAAAAAGCAGAAATGTTAGGTAAAAAATTTAGCAATATTCACAGCTCAGAAAACATTACTAAAGAAAGGCAGCGAAGGAGAGACATGACTTTGGGTGAAAATGAATACTTATTAACCCAACATGAGGAACCCTCAGATTTATTAAATGTTGCATTTTCAAAGTCAGAAATGATTTGAGCAATAAAGAAATTCAAAGACTCCGCTCCAGGTAAAGACCAGATCCATTATACGATGATAAATCATCTTAGTGATTCGTCCAAAAAGCTATTACTTGAGCTGTATAACAAAATATGGGAGAAAGGGGAAATACTGCAAAGTTGGAAAGAAGCCATAATAATTCCTATATGCAAACCAGGAAAAGATTGTACTAACCCAGGTAACTACAGACCTATTTCATTAACATCCACCATCTGTAAAATCATTAGCCTGGCCCTCGCCTTCCTGCACAGCTCCGCTCAATTCTCATTTCCCTTCACTGCACGTCTGGGACTTCCCCCATCCACAAGGATTTCTCCGGTAGATTTTTGTTCGGACCAATCAGAGAACAGAAGGCGGAGTTTTGAACGACGTCGACTGACGTCGTCATTCAAAATGGCTGCCGCCACGAAGGAATTTTCAATAAAACAAGGTAAAAAACTATTATTTCTCTGCTGAGAAAAATATATTTCTTAGCTGACGTTATATCAGAAGTGTTCCTGAGCAATCAGAGAGCAGAAGGCGGAGTTTTGAACGATGTCGACTGACGTCGTCATTCAAAATGGCTGCCGCCACGAAGGAATTTTCAATAAAACAAGGTAAAAAACTATTATTTCTCTGCTGATAAAAAATATATTTCTTAGCTGACGTTATATCAGAAGTGTTCCTGAGCAATCAGAGAGCAGAAGGCGGAGTTTTGAACGATGTCGACTGACGTCGTCATTCAAAATGGCTGCCGCCACGAAGGAATTTTCAATAAAACAAGGTAAAAAACTATTATTTCTCTGCTGATAAAAAATATATTTCTTAGCTGACGTTATATCAGAAGTGTTCCTGAGCTTAACAGTTCCTAAATCAATTCACGAAATGGTCAAATCTGCTGGATTTAAATAGTTTCGGTTTGACATTTTCCAAACAGCCTCGGGTGCGCTACGAAAATAAATGATAAAAAATCGAATTTTATCTCAAATGTTTCATCCAGGCCAACAGTCAGTAAATTAGAGCCATATAATTACACACTGGTAGCATAAAAAATATCCACCGAGTGGTTTCTGAGCTATTTATCTGAATAGCCTGGACCTCGCCAGGCTAAACTAACAAAACTCCGCCTTCTGTTCTCTGATTGGTCCATTCAAAAATCTCCAGGAGAAATCGTTTCTCTATGGAGAAAGTCCAGACCCTAGTCTGAAGCGAAGTGAAGGACAGGGTGTGGTTTTAACCAGGCTATAAAATCATGGAGAAAATGATAAATGATAGATTGGTATATCATATGGAGATGAAAGGCTACTTGGCTGGATACCAGAGTGGTTTTCGAAAGGGAAGAAATACAATGGATCCAACTCTATGCTTAGAACATGACATAAGGAGAGCTCAAGTAAATAAAGAAAGTGTTGTAGCTATCTTTTTTGACATTGAGAAAGCATATGATATGTTGTGGAAGGATGGGTTGCTAATTAAACTATGTAACTCGGTATTTCGGGTCGAATGTTGAAATGGATCAAGGACTTTTTGTTGGACAGAACTATCCAAGTTAAAGTAGGAGAGTGCTATTCTCAAAAATACTCTGCTGAAAATGGGACACCCCAAGGAAGTATACTGAGTCCCTATTCTCTCTGATGATCAATGATGTGTTCTCTGAACTTGGAAATGAGATGGGCGTTTCTCTTTTTGCAGACGATGGAGCAATTTGGAAAAGAGGAAAGAACTTGGAATTTCTTGTTAAAAAATGCAGGAGGCTATTACAAAAATAGAAGAATGTATAAATGGGGACGTTTTCAACTGAAAAAACTAAACTAATGTTTTTCACAAGAAAAAGAAATGAATACAGATTGAAACTCAAACTCTACAACCAGGAATTAGAGAAAGTACCGAATATTAAGTTTCTGGGGATGTGGTTGGATGAAAAACTAACATGGAACTTACACATTCAAAAAGTTCTAGATAAATGTAAGAAAGCTCTGAATATAATGAGGTGCTTAACAGGAAGTGGATGGGGTGCAGACAGAATTGCATTAAAAAATATTTATACTGGATTGATAAGGTCAATATTAGATTACGGATGTGTGGTATATGGATCTGCAGCAGATACTGTTCTTGGAAACCTTGATCGCATACAGTATCAAGCATTACGGATTTGTACAGGAGCTGTCAAAACAACTCCAGTGGCGGCTCTACAGGTAGAAATGGGGGAAATGCCATTAGAGTTAAGAAGATCCCAGCTATCAATAACCTACTGGGCAAATTTGCAGGGACATAATCCGCTTCATCCAACACATAACACCTTAAAACCCTGCTGGGAGAAAGAGAGGAAAAAATTAAAAACCTTTGGATGGTCAGTAGAACAGACAGCTGCAGAACTCGGAGTGGCTCACCTGGTTATTAGCCCAACTGTACCGTTACCGGTAATACATCCGTGGATTCTCCCTGAAGTAAAAACTGACTTTTCATTACTTGAAAAGAAAAAAGATAATGGTGTGGTCACACCGAGCAGCGTTTTTACCTCCGAAAACGCTCCTCACGCACGGAAGTGGACGCGCTACCCAGTGTTGTCCAAACTGTAGTGTTGCGGCGGCTTCGTTGCTGTGGCGACGGGGTGTGGGAGGAGCTTACCGGTATACAGAGTGCACTCCGCCAGGCGAGGAGCCTTTTATTTCCGTCTCTGTCGAGCAGACTTGACTGGTCGTGAAGGAATTGTCGCGAACACACAGCTACAATGAGTTTCTCTTCCATAGTCCACGAGCTCGCGAGTCTTTTCTTTTTTTTCCGACAAACAATACGTCACATAGTGCGCGCGCACCCTCGTTTCCGCGTCACATAGGGACTCTCCCACTGCCCCCTCTCTTCTGCCCCCCGACTCTCCCTGATTGGTTGACACACCAACCAATCAGGTGGAGTTGAGCGGCGTTTGAAAGTTTGAACCGCGAAATCTTCAACATGTTGAATGCTCGGTTTGGAGGTGGAAGCCGGTTCACGTGCACGAAAAAACGCTACTCAGCACGCTCAACACGCACGCGACCTGACGCCAGACGCCAGGAGGTGCCTGAGTGCGTCCACCATTGACTTTACATGGAGGCTGGAAGCTTTGGAGGTAAAAACGCTGCTCGGTGTGAGCACACCATTAGGTTTTGGATGGAATGGGTGGAATAGATAAATTCATCCACATGTTTATCCTTTGTTGTTGCTTGGTGTATGTTGTTGGCTAGAGGTTTAATTTGTTTTAGGTTGTTGCTGGTGGAGGCATGGACAAAAGCACAACTCTACCTCCTCCCCTCCTTGTCTCTCAACACACCCATTTTGAGGGTGATTTTGGATCTGCTTAATAATAATAATAATAATAATAATTAATTCAATTTATAAACGCACTTTTCATTACTGAAAATCTCAAAGTGCTACACATATATTGAATGCTACACACATTCATAAACCGGTGGCGGCAGACTACCATGCAAGGTGCTTTCCAGTCCTACCGGGAGCAACTCAGGGTTAAGTGTCTTGCCCAAGGACACAACGACACATGGTGCGGGTCCCGGGAGTCGAACCGCCAACTTTCCGATCGGGAGACGACTGCCATTACCACTACACCACGGCCGCCCCACTTATGCTTAGGGGAAGGAGTTACCATATCAACCTGGGTTTAGTTCCTCTTTAACATTGTGTGAGTTAAACCCAAAGAAGACACTCTGGGCCTTACAACAGAAAATACCCAAACTTTAACAAGAGGCAGGTATGTAACACAGATGTCCTTCTGACTCATGGTGCAGCCCGGAACACTAAAATACTGCTAAACATTATGGGAAATCAACACAGCACTCCCCGTTTTTTAGTTTCCTTTTTGATTGTGGCACTATGAGTTGTATTTCTTGTTGGCTTTGATCAACAGATACAGATTTAAACTATAATTGAACACTAATATACCGCTAAGCATGATGGGAAATCAACACAGTTCACTCCCCGTTTTTTAGTTTCGTTTTTGATTGTGGCACTATGAGTTTTAATTCTTGTTGGTTTTGATCAACAGATACAGATTTAAACTATACATTGAATTTATAAATGTAAATTCAATGCATAGTTTAAATCTGTATCTGTTGAACCCACATTTATACCACTTGGGATGAATCCGTGAGATTGATAGGCGGATAGGTGCAACGTCCGCAGTGAAGCGGGCGCTGTACCGGTCTGTCGTGGTGAAGAGAGGGCTGAGTCAAAAGGCAAAGCTCTCAATTTACCGATCGATCTACGTTCCCACCCTCATCTATGGTCATGAGCTTTGGGTTATGACCGAAAGAACCAGATCTCGGATACAAGCGGCTGAAATGAGTTTTCTCCGCAGGGTGTCTGGACTCTCCCTTAGAGATAGGGTGAGAAGCTCAGTCATCCGGGAGGGACTCGGAGTAGAGCCGCTGCTTCTCCACATCGAGAGGAGCCAGTTGAGGTGGCTCGGGCATCTGGTTAGGATGCCTCCTGGACGCCTCCCTGGTGAGGTGTTCCGGGCATGTCCCACCGGGAGGAGACCCAGAGGAAGACCCAGGACACGCTGGAGGGACTATGTTTCTCGGCTGGCCTGGGAACGCCTTGGGATTCCCCCAGAGGAGCTGCTCCAAGTGGCTGGGAGAGGGAAGTCTGGGCCTCCCTACTTAGGCTGCTACCCCCGCGACCCAACCCTGGATAAGCGGAAGAAAATGGATGGATGGATGGATGCATGGATGGGATGAATACAGTTACCCCACATGGGCTTCCCATGCTGGGCACATTATACTAAAATCACATGGAATACTGATGCACATATTTGTCCCATTCCCAGTTAGCCCACATAAAAATGAGTTGGGGCCTATGCCAGGTTGAAGCCATGTAAGGTCATCCCACATTTAGCCCACTTGGGGTAAATACAGTTAGCCCATAAGGGCTTCCCATGCTGGGCCCATTATACTAAAACCACATGGGTCGCATGTAATAATGCTCATTTCTGTCCCATTCCCAGTTAGCCCACATACAATTGAACTGGGGCCTATATATCTATGCCCAGGTTCAACCCATGTAAGGTCAGCCCACACTTATCCCAATTGGGGTAAATACAGTTAGCCCACATGTGCTTCCTATGCTGGACCCATTATACTAAAACCACATGGGTCCCATATAATATTGCCCATTTCTGTCCCATTCCCAGTTAGCCCACATAAAAATGAACTGGGGCCTATACATACATGCCCAGGTTGAAGTAAGGTTATCCCACATTTAGCCCACTTGGGTTAAATACAGTTAGCCCATAAGGGCTTCCCATCCTGGGCCCATTATACTAAAACCACATGGGTCCCATATAATAATGTCCATTTCTGTCCCTTTCGCAGTTATCCCACATAAACACGAACTGGGACCTATACATTCATGCCCAGGTTCAACCCATGTAAGATCAGCCCACTATTATACCACTTGGGGTAAATACAGTCTGCCCACATGGGCTTCCCATGCAGGGCCCATTATACTAAAACCACATGGATAATATTGCCCTTCTCTGTCCCATTCCCAGTTAGCCCACATAAAAATGAACTGGGGCCTATATATACATGCCCAGGTTGAAGCCATGTAAGGTCATCCCACATTTAGCCCATTTGGGGTTAATATAGTTAGCCCATAAGGGCTTCCCAAAATGGGGCCATTATACTAAAACCACATGGGTCCCGTATAATAATGTCCATTTCTGTCCCATTCGAAGTTATCCCACATAAACACGAACTGGGACCTATATATCTATGCCCAGGTTCAACCCATGTAAGGTCAGCCCACACTTATCCCAATTGGGGTAAATACAGTTAGCCCACATGTGCTTCCCATGCTGGACCCATTATACCGAAACCACATGGGTCCCATATAATATTGCCCATTTCTGTCCCATTCCCAGTTAGCCCACATAAAAATGAACTGGGGCCTATATATACATGCCCAGGTTGAAACCATGTAAGGTCATCTCACATTTAGCCCACTTGGGGTAAATAGAGTTAGTCCTTAAGGGCTTCCCATGCTGGGGCCATTATATTAAAACCACATGGGTCCCATATAATATCAAAAAAGGCGTTCAATACAGGATCAACTGGACTTTATTTGTTGCAGAAAACGTTTCGACTTCTGTCCAGAAGTCTTTTTCAATTCTGAATGGAAGCTGTGAGAACGAGAAGTTTTATACAGGCTTACAAGTCACGCACCAACATATGAAATTGGAAACTGAAATAACACCACAAATTAACTAACATGCCCATTCTATTTAAATTGACAAAACGACACATCCCAGCTTAACAAAGGGGGGTTTGTAACACATACATGTAAATTGAAAGATCACACCTTAAACAGTAGGAGGTTCCCTTGAGGTCTCTGTTAGAAGACACAAAACTGTATGTAAATTGACAAACAACACCTCCCAAACAACAACAGAGGCTACTCAGAGAACTTTGTTAGTCTAATTTACAGACAAGGCATCCCTGCTCCCATCCGGTGTAAAACGTTTCGGAATCAAATCCAAAACTGAGTTATAGGTCTTAGTCCAGTTGATCCTGTATTGAACGCCTTTTTTGATTTCATCATGTCCTGGATGACTGAGAATCTTCACCAGCATATGTCCCATATAATAATGTCCATTTCTGTCCCATTCGCAGTTATCCCACATAAACATGAACTGGGACCTATATATTCATGCCCAGGTTCAACCCATGTAAGGTCAACCCACTCTTATACCACTTGGGGTAAATACAGTCTACCCACATGGGCTTCCCATGCAGGGCCCATTATACTAAATCCACATGGGTCCCATATAAAATTGCCCATTTCTGTCCCATTCCCAGTTAGCCCACATAAAAATGTACTGGGCCCTATATATCCATGCTCAGGTTCAACCCATGTAAGGTGATCCCACATTCATACCACTTGGGATAAATACAGTTAGCCTACATGGGCTTCCCATGCTGGGCACATTATACTAAAATCACATGGGTCCCATATACTGATGCACATATCTGTCCCATTCCCAGTTAGCCCAAATAAAATTCAACTGGGGCCAATATATCTATGCCCAGGTTCAACCCATGTAAGGTCAGCCCACACTTATCCCAATTGGGGTCAATACAGTTAGCCCACATGTGCTTCCCATGCTGGGCCCATTATACCGAAACCACATGGGTCCCATATAATATTGCCCATTTCTGTCCCATTCCCAGTTAGCCCACATACAAATGAACTGGGGCCTATATATACATGCCCAGGTTGAAGCCATGTAAGGTCATCCCACATTTAGCACACTTGGGGTAAATACATTTAGCCCATAAGGGCTTCCCATGCTGGGTACATTATACTAAAACCACATGAGTCCCATATAATAATGCTCATTTATGTCCCATTCCTAGTTAGACCATATACAATTGAACTGGGGCCTATATATCTATACCTAGGTTCAACCCATGTAAGGTCAGCCCATATTTATCCCAATTGGGGTAAATACAGTTAGCCCACATGGGCTTCCCATGCTGGGCCCATTATACCAAAACCACATGGGTCCCATATAATATTGCCCATTTTTGTCCCATTCCCAGTTAGCCCACATAAAAATGAACTGGGGCCTATATATCCATGCCATGGCTGAATCCATGTAAGGTCATCCGACACTTATCCCACTTGGGGTCAATATAGTTAGCACATATGGGCTTCCCATACTGTGCCCATTATACTAAAACCACATGGGTCCCATATAATATTGCCCATTTCTGTCCCATTCCCAGTTAGCCCACATAAAAATGTACTGGGCCCTATATATCCATGCCCAGGTTGAACCCATGTAAGATGATCCCACATTTATACCACTTGGGATAAATACAGTTAGCCCACATGGGCTTCCCATGCTGGTCACATTATACTAAAATCACATGAGTCCCATATACTGATTCACGTATCTGTCCCATTCTCAGTAAGCCCAAATAAAAGTGAACTGGGGTCTATATATACATGCCCAGGTTCAACCCATGTAAGATCAGCCCACACTTATCCCAATTGGGGTAAATACAGTTAGCCCACATGTGCTTCCCATGCTGGGTCCATTATACCGAAACCACATGGGTCCCATATAGTATTGCCCATTTCTGTCCCATTCCCAGTTAGCCCACATACAAATGAACTGGGGCCTATATATACATGCCCAGGTTGAAGCCATGTAAGGTCATCCCACATTTAGATCACTTGGGGTAAATACAGTTAGCCCATAAGGGCTTCCCATGCTGGGCCCATTATATTAAAACCACATGGGTCCCATATAATAATGCCCATTTCTGTCCCATTCACAGTTAACCCACATAAAAACGAACTGGGACCTTTATATTCATGCCCAGGTTCAACCCATGTAAGGTCAGCCCACTCTTATACCACTTGGGGTAAATACAGTCTGCCCACATGGGCTTCCCATGCTGGGCCCATTATACTAAAACCACATGGGTCCCATATAAAATAGCCCATTTCTGTCCCATTGCCAGCCCACATTAATGCTGTATAGGACCCATATATTTAGCCCAACAGAGCCAACAAAATGGGTTCCTTTATGGGATAACCATATGGGTCCCATGCCCACTTATTATCCAAGTAGCCCACAATAACCCCATGTGGGGCCCAACTATGCATGCTGGCTGGGAAATATTTAAACTTATAAAATGTAACTCTAAAAAACAGTTTGCTTTGTTCATCACAAAGTTTTATTCTTTAGTTGCAAATAAATACTGTGGACTATCAAAATTGATTTTTATTTTTTTTGCCTTGCACTGGTCGCGAGCGGCTGCTTCTTGCCTTTCCTCTCCCTGCGTGGCCCTTTGTCTTGTCTTCAGTTCCTCGGCACTCATCTCTCGAACGCAAAGTGATTATGGATTTGGATAATGGGCGATCAACTCTATTGACAAGATATTTTTTTCTACAAAGAGTCAAGGTCTGGGAGAGCCAGCTGCCCGTCACAGACGTACCCTGGCAGTTACGTGATGGATTCTGGAGGCGAGTGAAAGGTCAAGTGTCTGTCGGTCCTGTCTGTGGAAGATGTATATAATTGGATTTATGATGGAAAAGCTTTACTGTTTGGCTTCGTGGAGCACTGTTCTATCGGAATTTGAGACAATTGGATTCGATCGCCCATATAGACACTCAAGGCTACAGGAAAAGTAAACTGTCTGTCTGAAGAAATACAAGAACCAAGGCTTATCTAATCTGGCTACAAACAGCCTTGGGATGTGAGCGCTTCCAGGACAGCTGGCTGAAAACATCACAGAACTATGGCTGAATCTGAACGAGACGCACAAATTTCTCCTGGGTCATGCGTGACTGAGAGATCCAACTGCATCTGTCACCACCCCACCCCTCCCCGGAGAACTTTCTGTGTGCGCTTATCAGGAAAGCAGCTGGCTGTAAAACATCACAGAACTGTGGCTGAATCTGAATGAGGCTCATGGACAAATCTCACCACTTAGACCTCAAAATGCAAATGTGATTTGTCTTAAATGTGTGCTTGCTGGTAGAGTTTTTTGATGTCTCATATGGTGTCCTGAAAGAAGAAATGTGATATATCTTTTTTGTAATACCACTATTACCCTCATGGTTCTTCCTTTTTCACACTTGTAACCTTCATCCCGATACGGATGGGAGAGGTCGCGCTGAAAGACAAACTGTGATATATCTTTTGATGTCTCATATGGTGTCCTGATGGCAGCAGCTTCACACACGTAGTCCCCTTCAGGATGACTGTGCGTACATATTCACGTTGTACTGGTGCAAACTTGTGCAATGTTAATAAAAGTACTCTGACTAATGAAATGAAAGAATAAAATGACATCAAATGGAAATCCTCAAAGTACAAATGCCTTAGATTAAACTTATTGACAGACTGAATTAATTTGATTGCACCCTTTTGTTAAAGAAAGAAAAAAATCACAAAGGCCATTGAAAAAAATGAAATTGATATAAAATGTGACCAGTGGCCATTTAAAGGGTAACAGGTAGTCACAGGGCTGTTTGGTATCATGGTGTGTACCACACAATACATGGACCACAGAAAGCAAAAGAGAGTTGTCTCAGGAGCTTGGAAAGAAAATTATTAGCAAGCATGGTAGAGGTAAAAGACTGTTTAGTGCTTTCATAAATTTAAGGTCCATGGGGCTGTAGCAAACCTCCCTGGATGCGGACACTTGATGAATTGAAAGAGCCCAGAACAACTTCCACAGAGAACAGAAATAACCTCCAGGATCAAGGTTAAATATGTGGACTATCAAGGTCAAAGGTCAGTGTCAGATTGCGCCATGTGTTTTAGCCAAAGTAGACTTACTTGACACCAACTGAAGAGGACACCGAAGCTTAAAGAGACTGGAATTTGTCAAAATGCATATTGACAAGCCACAAAGCATTAGAAGGATGTCCCTTGAAAAGATGAGAAAGAAATTGAGCTTTTTGACAAGTCCCATCATCTCTGTTCACAGACCCAGAATTGGACCATACAGAGAAAAGAACGTGGTACCTAAAGTACTTCTAAAAATACTTAAAGTACTTCTTCTTTACATCAAAGTCCATGCTCAGGTCGTCCTACATCCAAAGGACTTCATCAGTCCAAAGAGCCACAAGAAACTGAGTCCCGCAAGCAGCACTCACATAGTGGGCCAACCAGTTTGCTGGTGATAAGATGGTTTCTGGGGCCCGCCCTCTCTCCCATCAGTTCCTCTGAAGCAGATATAGCCAAAGTGGTTCAAAACATTAAAGTTCATGCTCAATAATCTAGGTAAAAAACCCTTCTTATCTTTACTTCTAGCTCAAAATGAAGACTCAGCACAATCTGATGGCTACCCTACCTTAGATAATGTTACTAATTGAATGTTCATATACTGTATACTGAATGTTTCTGTTCAGTGCCCTGAGATAAGTTGTGACTTGGTGCTATGTATACTGTAAATAGATTGAAACAAGGAGGCAGCTCAGTTCTGTCCTGGACCTGTTTTACTGTAGCACTTTGAGATTTTCATTAATGAAAAGTGCGTTATAAATTGAATTCTTTATTATTATTATTATTATTATTATTATTATTATTATTACTGTATCTGACAGGGTCTCGAGTCTGTACAGGGTACAATGAAATCTCAAGCCTACAAAGGCATTCTGAAGTAAAAGGAGCTAACCAGTGTCATAAAGCTGAATCTCAGATGACTTTGGTTTAATCCGTTTGGCTTTTCTAGATAAACAAACAACTACACTTTAAAGAAAATGACTGACACTGATAACCCAAAATGAAAAGTGCAGTAAAAGTCAGCGAAGGAGTAAAATCTGCATGATAGTGAAACTCATGTGTTGTTATGTCACTGTACACCTTTAACACTTCCTGCCACAAAAGGCAGGTTGCTTGTGTTCTTTTTCTGTCTGTTAGCAAAATATATTGTAAACCAGTGAGCACATTTGATTGAAAATGTCAAAGCAATCACTGGATGTTCATCTACAACTGATTAACCTTTGGAGTCAACCCAGTTCAAGATGGCTGCCACAGCTACTCAGCCTTGGCAAACAGAAAATGGCTATCACTCAGTCAGTTTTGCTGATACTGAGCCAAACCTTGGTGTGGTAGTAGCTGACAGTCATCTCCACTGCATACTCTGAGCACTACCTCATTGTGAGACCTTTATTTCAAACCTTTGGATGTAATCTGAATTCCTTCCAGAAATATTAGTTTTAATTCCATAACTTAAATCGTAGAAACCCAACAGTTTCATAAACAAAGATGACAACAAAACTCAACTTTTATTCTCTAGAGTGCGCTGACTTCATTAGTTCCTACTGTTATAACTTAGTGTGGGGCCTCATTTAATATAAAACCTGATTTTACAGACTTACAGAATCTAGACAGCTTTTACAACTTCAGATTATACAAAGTAAACAACACTTACTTTAGAATCACTGGGCTGTTTTTTTATTGTAATGCTGCAGAAACTTGTATTTAAAGGTAATCAATATTTCACTCAACTTGTGGTGTAAATGTTAGAGCCAAAGGATCTCAGGAAGTGATGCAATCAATGAAGGGATCGATACCAGCAGACAAGGGTGGACAACAAATGCAATGTGGAATAATGGCAAGGCATATTTTTGTGTTTTAGGTCAAAAGTAAACAAAAGGTCAAAAAGAAAAAACAGAAAACAGTTTGTTGCTTAGATAAGTTTTTAGATTGTTGTGTGGGCTTGACAAGGAAGAGGAGCTAAGATGTGATGCAATGAACCTGCAGGCTACGTTCACCGAAAATGTCTTGAATTAAGTGAGTTCATTGCATAAAGAGGCTAAAAGTTGCCTGGAAGTAAGCTGCTAGTTCCTCGGCGTCACAATCTGAACATTTTCTCTTCTAATGGAAACAGTTGGAGGTGTCAAATCAACAAAAGCTGAAACTGAATCTTAAATAAAGAACGTGAAGAAGACGTTTTCTACTGATACTTGCAAACAGAAAAATATAGAAGAGAATTATTCTCCACACATGCTTAATAACTGGCAAAAACACATCAAAAGGAGAAAAATACAGTGACTAAATCAATGCTGAGTTTCTGCATAAACAAGTATGAATATCAAGCCAGTTTACTGAAGAGATAGGTAGCTGACAAATCAACAAGTGTCAGTCCTATACACTCCCAGCTGCTGAATGGACAAATACAGAGAATCAATCTTTTTGAAGCTGGAGGTTTTTTTTATTCTTTCATTTCAGAATCTTAAATTTTACTACTTTGTTGTGGCTCATTTTACCTATAGATGTTATTGTTTGACCCAGCTTTTCTACTATCCTTTCACTTTTACAACTTCACCTATTATGGATGATAACGTTAAAAATGCCAGATCACTGTATGCATTTAAGAGACTGATAAAGACGAGTTTCTTGAAATAATATGGAAATCGTTAATATGAATCTACTTAAGTTGTTGTCTGATTTGATTTAGATGTTTGAGTTTTTTATGTTTTTAATTTAGCTAGATTGTTGTCTTTGTGAATTACATTTTAATTTAAATTTTGTAAAAAATGTTTTGATTTACATTAGAATTAAGTAAAAAGGGGCAGTTTTCATACTTTTAAATGAAATTAATAAAAAAATACTGTACATTTATTTAAACAATTACAAAATCTGTAGACAAGAGGTTTTAAAAGGGATGATGTTCACTAAAGTGACAATCTTTGGAATTGTGGGTATACGCACAAATGATTTTTATTGCTCGACTCCAGGAAGTATTATGGTACGTCCAGACCGAACAGCGTTTCAACTTCCAAAAAGCTTGTCACGCACGCAAGTGGACGCACTTGGTGTCCAGACCTGAACGCCAGAACGCGAAACTGCTGCGGGGTGTGTGGGAGGAGCTTACCGGTATACCGAGTCCTCACTGCACTCCGCCAGGCGAGGAGCTTTTTATTTCTGTCTCTGTAGAGCAGACTTGACTGGTCGTGAAGGACTTGTCGCGAACACACAGCTACAATGAGTTTCTCTTCCATAGTCCATGACTCCGCGGGTTTTTTCTGTGTCCCACAAACAATACGTCACATAGTTGCGCAATCGTTTCCGCGTCACATAGGGACTCTCCCCCTCTCCCCCTGACCCCCTCTCTTCTCCCCCCGACTCTCCCTGATCAACCAATCAGGGAGAGTTGAACGGCGTTTGAATGTTTGAACCGCAAAATCTTCAGCTAAATCAACGTGTGCTTTGGAGGCTGACGCGGGTTCACGTGCACGGAAAAACGCTTTCCATCACGCTCAACACGCACGCACGTGACGCCCGACGCCAAGACGCGGCTGGAAGCGCGACCCCATTGACTTTGCATGTAAGCTGGAGGCTCCTGCCGTTGAAACGCTGTTAGGTGTGAATGCACCATTAGGTCACGGGAGCAGCAGCTTGAGCAGGGAGGCCCAGATATCTTTTTCCACAACAACCGCTTCCAGCTGTTCTGGCAGGACACCAAGGTGTTTCCAGGCCAACCAAGAAACATAGTCTCTCCAGTGTCTCTTGTGTATTCCCTGGGGTCTCCTCCCAGTTGGACATACACAAAGCACTTCACTAGGGAGGATTATCCTTACCAGAACTACCCCGAACCACCTCTACTGACTCCTCTTGACGTGTAGGAGCAGCGGTTCTACTCCGAGTCTTCCAGATAATTGAACTTCTCACCCTATCTCTAAGGGAGAGTCCAGCTATCCTGCGGAGGAAACTCATTTCAATCGCCTGTATCAGCTATCTCATTCTTTTGGTCACTACCCAGAGTTTGTGGCCATAGGTGAGAGTAGGAAGGTAGACTGACTGATAGAGAGCTTTGCCTTACATTTCAGCTCCCTCTTCACCACAACGGACTACCATGAGTAGTCTTCTCACTTGCTAGAACATTACCATTGCTATCTTTAACAAGCCTAACCAGCTGCACATCCTTTCCAGCCTGATCCCTCAGTCTTGCCACTTGGTACAAGTCCTTCTCAACCTCTTAACTGTCCAGTATCCTACACAAGTCATTGTGCACTGCTTTACCTTAGCTACCTCCTTCTTTGTTCTACGTTGCTTCTCCTTATATTATTGTCTCCTCTCTTCAGTCCTCTTAGTTTTCTTGGCTAACCTCTTTCTCTAAATAGCTTCCTGCACTTCACTATTCCACCACCAGGTTTTCTTCTCATCTATTCTCTGTCTAGATGACACACCAAGTACCTTCCTACCACTTTCCACCTCATCTGCTGCAGTCATATGTCCCACAGCGCTCTCTGAGGTCAGCAGACCAGATGCTTCTATTGGTTCCAGGAGCCCATCTTAAGCTCAGAGGTGGCGAGCCTTCTCTGTTTCAGGTCCAAGACTGTGGATACCACTGCATGTCACACTGGCTCCCCCTCTCATGGTTTTTAAGTCTCGTTTAAAAACCCACTTTTACTGGCTTTTGACACAGAGCGATTTGTTTTTAACCTGTCTGTACCCTACAATGTTAGTTATTATCTTCTTCAATTTGGACCAATGTATTATTTTGCTGTGTGCTTTGCTTGTTTGTTTCTGCTGTACAGCACTTTGGTTGGTCTTATTGCTGTTTTTAGTGCTTTATAAATTAAGTGGTATGGTGTGGTAAGTGGTATGGAAGCTCTTTCTTATTTGCTCTTCTTTAGATACCACCATTTGGTAAAATCTCAGATTTTACTATCCTGATGCATGCTCAATAACCCAGGTAGACAAAAAAAAAAAAGTTCCGTATGGTCCTCTGGACATGCAAAAAACAAATAATTTCTATAATTTGTTTTGTTTTGTTTCTTGAATGTCCAGAGGACCAGACTTAACTTTTTAAGACTCAGATTTTACTATTGTTCCACTTCTTCACAACAACAGTCATTCTACACACCACCATTCAATGCTTTCTTGCCATGCTCTCCCCTGCCACAACCTTACAGTGTTGTAGGAAAGAGAAAGAAAGAAAAAAAACATTCACAAACGATTAAGTGTAGATTTAATCAAATTTATTACAAAGCTTTGGAGAACAATCAGACCCACAGAGAGTCAGTACATTACAATTACAGAACTTGTTCTTATTTTGTCCAGTCAGAGTTTCTGACCTGTTCTGGCTTCCTGAAGCAAAGTTGTTGGTTTTTAGGAACCTCCTGATTACAGTTCTGCCAGCCCCCATTCCCCTCTGCCCACTACCATATCAGCTGCAGGCAGAGATGCTACATTTGTATGTATATATATTTAAAAAAAGATTAT
>JBBPBX010031723.1:0-14047 GCA_038048925.1 Garcialebias charrua | reverse complement strand
ATGTATATATATTTTAAAAAAGATTATATAAACATTTAGAACATTCTAATATCATTCTGACAGTTCCCATTGACCAATAAAGGTTGTCTTCTTCTTCTTCTTCTTTCGGCTTTTCCCTTTTCAGGGGTCGCCATAGCGAGTCATCCTCCTCCACCTCACCAATAAAGGTTGTCAATATGGTAAAATAATATTGACTACCTCAAAGTCATTGGCCTTGTAGTTCATGTTGAGCGCCCTGAAGGGTTATGCATCCCGGCTCACCGTCACCCCCTCGTTGATGGCCTGCCAGGCAAACTTCTCCATTTGGATGTATAACTCCCTGATTAGCTGGGAGGTGATGCACTTGTTAAACTGGGAGAACAAACTAGATTTTTTTTTCCAGGATTCAACATCATATAGACATGTCTGAGAGTCTGCGACTAAGTTGAGACTCAAAGCAGTCTGCTGGCTCCTCAGATAAATTATGTTATTAGCTTACTTTTTATGTATATGAATGTTTCTGTACAGTACCCCAAGATGACTTTTGTTGTGACTTGGAGCTATATAGATAAATTGAATTGTATCAGAAATATATATATTTTTAAAAGCGTTCAATGCAAAAACATCATCCCTTCATAACAGTTTTCAATCTCCCTCATGATATCTCTTCTACACAAAATGTACCGGTACCATTCTTGTAGATCACATGTTCCTCTTTCTTTTGGAAATAGGTGTTTACTACAGCCATTTCCATCCTTCATTGCTTCTTTATCAGCAGGCTTGACATCTACTAGCCTGGCCCTCGCCTTCCTGCACAGCTCCGCTCAATTCTCATTTCCCTTCACTAGTGAAGGACAAGGGTCTGGTTTTAACCAGGCTAGACATCTACTAACAAGTTTCCTTTTATTCAGGTCATTTGTGTCCCGTATTAGCTTTCTGTTTGTATCTGTGGATATTTATGCTTTATTTCCCCACTGATGAGCACTTCAGCTAATATAAAGACATTTTACTAAGTTTATAGATGAGTCTGACAATGTTCCTTCTCTGCTAGAGAGAAAACAGACCCCTTTAATCAATATTTGCCACTGACCAAAATCAACTGGCGTCTTCACCTGTCATTGCCATTTCTGGGAGATCTAGTTCCACTGCCAGCTACTATAACCGTCCAGATGCTAAGCAAGCATCCAATTACCATGAAACACTCCAGGCTTATCAGACAAGCAGGATTTTATTTAAAAACGGCCTAAATTAAATGAAGCAGAAAAGCTGCAATCCAATGCTTGTTTAGCCAAAAGGTGGCTCAGGGACTCACCATGGACACAGACCACTTATCTGCACCAGCATCTAGTGAGCTCAAAGTCTGCCCTGTCACTTATCTCTGTGTGCAGGTCACATGTTACTTTTTTTTTTGCTAAAATCTAAACAAATAAAAAAGGGAAAATATAAGTCAAAGTCAAAGTCAACTTTATTGTCAGATCTGCAATATGTACTGTACAGGACATACACAGGACCGAAATTGCGTTTCTCTCAGTCCCTCGGTGCAACAGTAAACATCTAAACATTGAAACACTGAAACATATAATAATAGACATAAGCATAAAATAGTAAAACTAACACTGTCCTGTGTTTTTTGCATAGTGGTATAAGAGTATGAAAATTTACACCAACTCTAAAACTAAAACATTAAACATTTAATGAACATAATACTGTCCTGAGTTTTTGCATACTAGTATAAAAAAAGAGTATAAAAAGTATAACTAAAATAAACTAAAGGTTTCTAGCATTGACATTTGCAAAGTGGCAAAGCAGCGTATGAGTTAATGTATACAGTATATGTATGAGGTAGTAGTTGATGTTGTTATAGAGGCAAAAAGTGGCATATGCAGTAAGGCACATTGGGCATCCCTAAATAAGACCGTTCAGAGCACACTGTATATGTACCAGCAGTGGTGTAGATATTAGAGTAGTGTAAATGTAAACAGTAGTAATTACATGTAAGCAGTAGTAATAAAAGTAAACAGTATTAATAAATGTAAACAGAGAATGTAAACAGTAAATGGTAAATGGTAAATGGAGCTTATTTATATAGCGCTTTCCAGCCCCCTGTGAGGAGCCCCAAAGCGCTTTACAATACCAGCCATCCACCCATTCATTCAGACATTCATACACCGGTAGTGGTAGTCTGCCTTGCAAGGCGCCATCCAGACCTACCGGGAGCAACTCGGGGTTAAGTGTCTTGCCCAGGGACACAACGACACATGGTGTAATGTAAACAGTATTATGATTATAGGCAGTGATGTAATACAAACATTAGTGCAAGTATGAGAAGTAGTGCAAACTGTATGAGCACATGACCGAGAGTTTAGTAAATAACCCGTTTGATGACACAGAGTCCAGTGTTAAAAACTTTGTGTTGTGTGGTAATGTGTGAGAAAGTTTTAGTGTTAAGGCAGTTCAAATGGGAGGGGGGCAGAGCAGGCAGAGTGTTTAGCATTCTGACTGCCTGATGAACAGAGCTGTCTCTCAGTCTGCTGGTTCGAGCCTGGAGACTCCTCAGTCTCCTCCCTGATGGCAGCAGTCTAAAGCGGCTGTGTAGTGGGTGTGTGGGATCACCTGCCATGCAGTGGGCTTTCCGAGTGAGGCGTTTGCTGTGTAAGTCCTGCAGTGAGGGCAAGGAGGTGCCCACGATCTTCTCAGCTGCTCTCACAATGCGCTGGAGGCTCTTGCGGCAGGATGCAGTACATGCACCAAACCACACAGTGATGCAGCTGGTCAGGACACTTTCTATGGCACCTCTGTAGAAGGTGCTCATGATGGGGGTTGAAGCTCCAGCCCTTTTCAGCTTGCGGAGAAAGTAGAGACGCTGGTGAGCCTTCTTTGCCAGTGCTGCAGTGTTCCTGCTCCAGGACAGGTCCTTTGAGACGTGCACTCCCAGGAACTTGGTGCTGTCTACTCTCTCCACTGCGGTGCTGTTGATGGTCAGAGGGGCATGTTGGGCATCCTTCTTCCTGAAGTCCACAACAATCTCCTTTGTCTTCTCCACGTTGAGAGTGAGATTGTTGTGTCCGCACCACAAGGCCAGGCGGCTCACCTCGTTCCTGTAGTCCGTCTCATCGTTGTTGCTGATGAGACCCACCACTGTTGTGTCGTCCGCAAACTTGATGAAGTGGTTGGAGCTGTACGATGGTGTGCAGTCGTGTGTTAGCAGGGTGAATAGAAGGGGGCTCAGCACACATCCTTGTGGGGCCCCTGTGTTCAATGTGATGGTGCTAGATGTGTTACTCCCGACCCGCACTGTCTGTGGTCTCCCGGTCAGGAAGTCTAGCAGCCAGTTACACATTGAGGTGTTCAGCCCCAGACTGTCCAGTTTAAGGATGAGCTGTTGGGGGATGATGGTGTTGAATGCCGAGCTGAAGTCGATGAACAGCATTCTAACATAGGAGTCCTTCGTGTCCAGATGTGTGAGAGCTGTGTGGAGGGCAGAGGAGATGGCATCGTCGGTTGAGCGATTAGGGCGGTATGCAAATTGGAAGGGATCCAGGGAGTCTAGGGTCATGTAACTAGGGTAAATGCAAGTCCTATTGAGTAGGAATCAGCAGCAAAAGTCCACAGGGAAGCCCAAGCCTCTTCTCTGTAAGAGCATGTGATTTCTATAATCTGTATAACTTGAACTCATTGGTTGGATCTGCTGGGTCTTGAAAACGTAGCATATATGAGTGATTGGAGGAAAAATGGTGACACTTGCTCCTCATTTTACTTGTTTTGCACTCGTTAAAGCATGTCACCATGAAACAGGACCAGCAACATCTTAATTAATGTGTTCACCTTTAATAATCAGAACTCAGTCACTGAAGTATAATATGTTAATTACAGGGAATTATTTACCATAACAAATGAATAATCATCCAAATGTGGACAGATTTTGTCTTTGAAGTTAGTTACAGAAGTAATCAAGATAAGAATAATCAATGAACTAAATTGAACACCACAAATGACAAAGGATAATAATTTGGAGAATGACTTGTTTGAAAAGTAGTAATGTAATTGTTAAAACAATATTGAACAATCTAAACAATAATCAGTCAATTATTAATTATCTTTGATCTAAAGCAAAAATTAACTCTGAGCAGGAATTATTTTGGTTTATATACGTGCAGAAATTTAGACAAAGTTTAACTATTTGATAAATACTTTACTTTGGAATTTGGTTGAGAGAAGTTATTTAATGTGACCAGATCATTTATTATCACTGCAAGTCAGGAAATGATTGATCAAGTTTCATCAGCTAAAATGAAATAACCAGACTCAAAGTTACATGATGTCACCAGGTCTCAGCTTCTTATCAGGTCAGTGTTGAGGGCATCACTCGTCTTTCTGGGGTTCTGCTGGTGGATCAGACCAGGATACACCACGAGGAGAGGACTGTCCAAGGTAGATGAAAGTCACTGTGACTGCTTCAGGGTCAGTGAGGACGACAGCTGATGAGAAGGTGTGTGGACCTGTTACGACTGGTATAGCCAAAACATATTTAAAGGACACTGGACACAGAAAAAGAATTAAATAAAAAATATTAAACTAAAACTAAGCAACTCCAGGTAGGCGAGGTCATCCTAGGCTTCTCCCACAAGGTCTAGAGCGTCCTCTTCTGGTTCAGCGTCCAAAAGAAGAAAGAAAAATTAAGAAGAGAAACTGTCAACAGAAAGTTGGACCGGTGAGTCTGGCCAAAAGGAAAATAACGCCTCCCAGGCAAACCCAAACCTCTACAGGGCCGTCGAAGTTCTCCAAGTGACGATCTGCCTTACAAAAAGTCCCTCTAAACAAAATAAAAACGATAATAGGACTACCAACACTAACCAGGTCATCAAAGTTCAAAATAATGAAGGAAGAACAGTCTATTACTGTTCATAACAGCTGCCTCCTTTCAGACAGCTTCACAGATATAGCTTTCAGTGTCCCAAGACATACAATCTGGCCACAACGGCTCAGATTCTCAACTCTAGTCAGGGCTAGAGCTTCCACAAGCACTCAAAAGTGCTCCAACACACACAATACTCTAATTAAACAACTAAAGTCCTCACGAGCATACCAACTCTTCTACAACTTCCCACAGGAGCAAACCATAAACAGTCAGGGAGGGTGGAGATCTCCCTATGTTCACACAACACAGCGGCTGCCCTCAGTACTCACTTACCTGTAATGTTTCCTCAGCTGGTTCCAACAAACCTTTGCTAACTTCTACTAACTACCATTTGCTTCTAACAAGCCTCTACTTGATTCAACAAGCCTCCACACCGTGTACAGCTCAGCCTGCATGTTTGATAGGTAGGACCTACAGGTGAGCATCAGTGCTGACTAATTAAGCTTGACTAAAACAGGCTGAGTAAAATAAGAGGGTGCGTTCAACAGGAGACAGCCAACATAAACAATACATTAGCCTACTGGGGCATAAAATATATGAAAACCCCGGGGTGCATAACAGGGCCATCGGAAACCTTCATCCTTAAACTTTAAGCTGACAACGTGAGTCTTGCAGTGAGAAAAACCACGCGTCATCTTCTGTAACTACTTGAACTTTTACTTTGTTTTAACAAAAATTGTAACTGAGCAAACTTGTTTCTTTGCTCAGAAATAAACAAAGACGAACATATCAGGATGGGGGAAAGAGACAAACTGAAAGTGTAACACAAAGAAACTTTGAGTGAACCATCAGCTCAGATGTGTTTTAGAGACGTCTGGAACATGACTCCACTCTGATGTAAACAGATCTGACTAAAAAACCCACAAAGTTGTCTCTGAAAGAAAAGTTGTTTTCTAAAAAACAGAACAGACCAGTATAAAACATATAATTCACGATTTAATTGTAATGACTGAAAGCATTAATCAACATTATTCATGTTCACATATAATCAAATGAAACAAACTTCATTGATGATTTTGTGTTTTCTTTATTAAAAGCATTAAAGAAAAGAGTGAACATTAGTCAGACTGTAGCTGACTCTGAGTCCAAGGACAGTGAATTTGTGAAAACATCAGACCTTACTCAAGTCAAAAGCATCTTTCAAGAAAACAGTTCACGGGAGGTGCGGAGGTGTTATGAGCTGCTGCTGAGGAAAACTTTAAACCTGTGCGTGAGTATGACTATAAATCATTGGTAAGTCCATATTTATTTAAATACATTTGTATAATTAAATGTAAGATCATAAAAAAAGGGATACTAAAATTTAATAACGATTTATTTTTTCGCTGAACAAAGCTGGACGGGGAAACTTTGAAGAGCCTAGAATTGTTTGTTGACGATTATTTTGAAAAGCTAGTCATGAGCAAATCCAGTACATCCGGCGCTGCTAGCGAGTCAGCTAATGCCCCGTTAGCTAAACGACACCGAGAGGGTAGCTCAGATAGCTCGACAGAAACGTCCGCGGACAATTCAGGCTTCACGGCTATATTGGAATCAATAGACAAGAAGTTGTCTAGCTTAGACGCCCGGCTGGCTTTGGTAGAGGTGTTACACAAAGAATTCCAGAGTTTGAGAGAATCGCTCGAGTTCAGTCAACACCAGGTAGCATCTCTAGCTAAAGAAAATACGGAGTTGAAGGGGACCGTGAGACAAATAACAGACCAGATTACGCAGCTTTCTGGCGATAATAAGAAAATGAAAGAGTCATTGTTAGATATCCAAGCTAGAAGCATGCGGGAAAATCTAGTTTTTTCTGGAATTCCGGAGAAAACGGAGGAGGATCCGGAGGCCTCGGTCCGGGCCTTTATTCAGAACCAGCTAAAGTTGCCGAGTGACACTGTCAAATCGATCACTTTTCATCGAGTTCACCGCCTGGGAGGTAAAAAACCTGAGAATACTACTAGGCCACGGCCAATAATAGCTAAATTTGAACATTTCAAGCAAAAAGAACAGGTTAAAAGCCGAGGTAGGGAACTTCGTAACACACATTTCAGTATGAACGATCAATTTCCTGTAGAAATTCTGAATAGACGGCGCATTTTATTCCCAATAAGAAAGAAAAATATTAGCGAAGGAAGAAGAGCTAACATCTCGGTGGATAAACTCTACATAAACGGTCAGCTGTTTAGAGATCCAGAGGCTACTCCTTGGCTGTATTAGCCATATAATCAAGGTAAGAATTATTTCGGTTGCTAATATTAATTGATATTATTAAATATAGTATTTATTAATATTACTTACCAGCTATATTTATTTTCTTCAGCACAGCTCGGTTGGTGGGGTCACACAGATCGTGGTGGTACACAAGGTGTGATGGCACTTGATGTGGTAGGAGGGTTCTTTTGTTATTTTTTCTTATCTGAGTTATGTTTTCATGTATATCATCTCTCTTTGTTTTCCTGTCTATATTTTTCTAAATTAACAATTGTCAGAGCACAAGCACAGGGGTTCACATTCATCTTTATATATCCATACATTTACTTCATAAATGAAAACTTCCCTGATTCAATATATAATTAACCTTTAAGGAATATGTTTTTGTCTGGATATATTACTATCTTTTGTATTTGTGACAATGGGTGTGGTTTAGCTATATTATCATTAGCACAGGTATGGGTACCTTAGGGTTTGTCACATGGAACATTAATGGAGCCGGTAGCCAACGTAAAAAATATAGAATTTTTAACCAGATTAAAAGATTAAAGGCAGATGTTGTATTACTCCAAGAAATTCATAAATTGGCATCAACTGTGGAGGAGCTTAAATCTTCAGAGTTTCCTAATGTATTCTCAGCATGTTATAATTCAAGACAAAGAGGGGTGGCAATTTTAATAAATAAAAATGTTAACTTCACAGTATTAGATCAGGTTATAGACCCGCACGGTAGATATATAATATTAAAGTTATCAATATTTAGACAAAATTATTGTATTGTTAGCATATATGGACCGAATGTAGACGACGCAGCTTTTTTTCATGATTTTTTTTCCACCCTATCAAATCACATGGATTCCTCACTGGTGATGGGAGGTGATCTCAACTTTGGTTTAGATGACAAATTAGACAGACTGAATGCAGCGGGAACTCAACGCAGTTGGCAATCTATAAATATAGTTAAACAGTATATGAATGATTATGGGCTCTGCGATGCATGGCGTTGTTTTCACCCTGATAGCAAAGAATATTCTTTCTTTTCACATGTGCATCACTCATATTCTCGTCTAGATTATTTCATAGTAAGCAATTCATTGATGACAAACATTTCAGACACTAAGATACACCCTATTGCTGTCAGCGATCATGCACCAGTTACTGTAAATTTAGATTTAAAAAAAACAACAACAAAAAATATAAATTGGAGATTAAATACATCACTGCTACAAGAAGAAGAATTTTTGCAATATTTTAAAAAAGAATGGGCATCGTATCTAGAGTTTAATGACTTGCCAGGAACTTCAGCATGTACACTTTGGGAGGCTGGGAAAACAGTCATGAGAGGTAAAATAATATCCTATTCATCAAATAAAAAGAAAAAAGAAAATAAACGTATTGATGAATTAGAGAAATCCATTAAATTGTTAGAAGGTCTACAAGGTGAGGAAACACAGCAAAAGCTACGCAGATTAAAATTAGAACTAAATGAATATATTGATAAGAAAAATAAATTCTTGATACAAAGACTTAGATTAGATCATTTTGAATACGGTAATAAATCAGGGAACTTTTTAGCTAATCAACTCAAATTAAACAAAGAAAAAACATCTATATATGGTATTAAAGATGAAAATGGAAATATATTTTATGATGAGGGAAAAATAAACGATGTTTTTAAAGATTTCTATAAAACTCTATACACTCCACAAATAAATCCATCTAACGAGGATATTAATGAATTCTTGGAGAAAGTAACACTTCCAAAACTAGATATTAGTCAGTCATCAAAACTAGACTCACCATTAACATCCGATGAGCTCCATGAAGCAATTAAAAGCATGCCTAATAAGAAATCTCCAGGTCCTGATGGCTATCCAGTGGAATTCTATAGAGTATTCTGGGATATACTGGAACCGATATTCTATAGAGTGCTACTTGAGTCAGAAGGAAATGGCAGGCTACCAACACATATGAATTCAGCTAACATTAGTCTCTTATTAAAATCAGGCAAAGACCCAGTATTACCTACCAGTTATCGTCCAATTTCTCTTATTAATGTAGATGTTAAAATAATTTGTAAAGTCTTATCAAAAAGACTAGAGAAGATAACTCCTGTTATTATACATCCAGACCAAACCGGATTCATAAAGGGAAGACACTCGAACACAAACACTCGCAGATTATATAATGTAATAGAGTATTCGTATTTTAAAAATATTGAAACAGCTATTTTTTCTTTAGATGCTGAAAAAGCATTCGATAGAGTAAATTGGAATTTTTTATTTGCTACCTTAAATAAATTTGGTTTTGGGAATTACTTCATTAACTGGTTAAAAATATTATATAGTTCACCAACAGCGTGCGTCAGGACAAATAATCAATTATCTTCAAGCTTCTGTTTACAGAGGGGCACCAGGCAAGGTTGCCCACTTTCACCAGCATTATTTGCTATTTTTATTGAACCTTTAGCAGCAGCAATAAGGCAAAGTGCTGATATTAAAGGAATAAAGGGTAGAAACATAGAACATAAAATTAGTCTTTATGCTGATGATGTTTTGCTTTTTCTTGAGAACTCAGGAAACTCAATATCTAATGTTATCAAGTTAATCAACTCATTTTCAAAAGTTTCTGATTATTCTATAAACTGGACAAAATCTACAGTGCTTCCGATAAATTGTGTGTTTAATAATTCTCTTAATGAAAGACTACAATCAGGTAATATTAAATATTTAGGTGTTAATATCTCTCCTAAATTGGAGGATTTAATAAAATTAAATCATATCCCACTATTAAAGAAAATTGAAGACGATCTTACTAGATGGAGATCTCTACCCATATCACTTATGGGAAGAGTTGCCTCAGTAAAAATGATGGTGCTGCCGAGAATAAATTATTTATTCTCAATGATTCCAAATAAACCTTCAAATGAATGGTTTAAGTCCCTGGACTCTTCGATATCTAAATTCCTTTGGAACAATAAAACTCCGCGTATTAGTTTAAAAACATTACAAAAATCTAAAGATACCGGAGGATTAGAACTTCCAAACTTTTATTACTACTATTTAGCAAACAGGTTACAATATATATCAAAGTGGTTAAAACCAAATGCACTAGATGAAACTTGGATAGATATAGAACAAACTTTATGTAATAATATTAGGATTTCAGATCTACCATTTATCAGTACAGATTTAAAAAGACATGTCTGCTTTAAGAACATCAATATTAGATCATCTCTGACAGCATGGTGGGAGTATCTGAAAATGACAAAGTCTTCACTACTCCCATGTAGACATACACCTCTCTGGAACAATCCTGACATTCAACAAGAAAATAATATGTTAAATTTCCCAGGTTGGAGAATGAAAGGTATTGAATGTCTAGAACACATATTTGAGGGTATAGACTTTATTCCATTTAATAAATTAATAATACAATATGACATTGATAATAAATATTTCCTACAATACCAACAAATTAAGTCAATTGTAAAAAAGAAATTTAAGCTTAATAAAACATTGTTGGAAACACCAACATGTGTGTTAGAGTTTATTAATTTTCAACCACCCAAATTATTATCTAAAATATACAAAAAATTGTCTAGGATCGATGACTCGATATCACTACCTGTTGAAAAATGGGAGTCAGATTTATCAATCAACTTTGAACAAAAAATTTGGTCTCAAGTATGTTCAAATACTTTTAAATTGACTAGAATCTCCAATTTACAATTAATACAATATAAGGTTCTCTATAGAGTACATTATACAGGGCAGCGAATGTTTAAGATGGGCTTTATACCATCTAACAAGTGCTCACAGTGCATAAGTAATACACCTGATGATTATATTCACGCGCTCTGGTTCTGTCCACCCGTTCAGAGGTTCTGGGTACAGGTATGTGAAGACTTGTCTAAATGTTTGAAAATTAATATCCCACTCTCTCCATCTGTTTGCTTATTGGGTATCTTTGAAGATGTTATACTAGAAAAAAATACATCCTATATGCTTTTCACTGCCTTATGCATCGCAAAGAAAACCATACTCGTAAATTGGAAAAATAAAAATAATCTTAGCATTAATCAGTATAAAAATCTTCTGTTAGATCATATTAGTCTTGAAACAGCATCTGCCGACACATTGGATCAACCTATTTGGCATTCTTTGATCGGCTCCGTTACGTAGTGAGGGTGGGGGGTCTGGGATGTGGCCTTGTGGGGCATTGGGACTGGAGGGGGGGGAGGTTGGGGTTTGGGGCGCCGGGGGGTTAGGGCTGCTTGGGCGGGGAGGACCTTGTCTTCGACCTGGGGAGGACCGGGGGGGTTCTGGGGGATATCTACTGGGGGCGGCATGCGGGCCCTCGGGTGGTCGGTGGCGGCGGTCATGGGTCGCCGGTCGGTGACCCGGCTGTGCTGGGGTGGTTTCGGGGTGGGTGCCGGGGGCTTGGGACTCTGGGGGCGTGTCGTCCCCGGGCTTGGGCCTGGTGGGGGTCGGGGGTCTTGGGCTCTGGCGGGCGGGTCGCCGGGCTATGGGCTGGCTGGCGCTCTGGTGCCCGGCTCTGGCCGGGGGCTCTCGGCTCGCTGGTGGGTTGGGGTTCATATGCTGGGGGGTGGGTGTCTGGGGGCGTGACTGGTGGCCAATGGGAGGGGGCGGGCAAACCCAGCCTGGGTGTCTAATGTGTTATGTGTTCTGAAAGTTGTTAATATGAAGGGTGGGTATAGTATTTCTTCTGGGGTGGGGATTAAGTGGATGTCCTGGATGATGGTCTTGGACTATACTTGGCCGGTGTGCGGGCCCCGGTTGGGGCCTGTTCTTGGTGCTTCCTGGCTCTGTCGACGGTTGGGCGGGCGCTCTTGGCCGTGCCGTCCATGTGGGATTTTGTGTCCTCTTGGACGGCGGGCTGACTGCGGTTCGCAGGGGTCGTGGCGGCCCTGGTGGGTGTGGGCTGTTGGTTCTGCTGTTGGCGACCCTCGGGGCCGTGTCCCTCTCTGGTCTTGGCTCAATGTCCTGGCGGTCGGAGAGGTGTTTCCTTACCTCACTCCTTGGGTGGACCTTGGCGAGCTGGGGGGGTAAGCAGGGTCAGCGGGGGAGCTGACTCGCTGTGGGAGCACTGTTCCTGCAGATATTTTTCTCCCCATCCCTCAACACGCACCTCCGCCCTCTTCATCTTAAATTAATACATGTAGGGAATTTGGGTCTCGGGTGTGCTGCAATGGTTTTACATCTCTGTTGTTAAGAGCACCTGGGACTCAATTTTATATACACTTTAGACATTCATTCATAAACATCTTCATAAAAGTCACATATAGGGAATGGAGTGAGCACTATGGCTATGGGTGGCGGGATGACATCAATCTCGCCCCCATGCCTATGCTCACTCAACATTATGCATCTAGACAATTAGGGCCTGGGTTAGAGTTGGAGTGGAGGGGAAACTGGTATAATGCTAGCCTTTGCTCCTTCTCTTTCCCTTTTAAATACACTTTACAACAACACTCACCAACAGTACATTTGGGGACGGGGGTGTGTGTGTCGGGGTCTTGATTTGTTAATTTCAATTTTATTTATTTATGTATTTATTTATATATTATTTATTTATTTTTCTCTTACCCCCCTGGTTGCCTTGCGGACATTCTGGGGGTGGGCCGTCAGGGGTTGTGCTGGGGTGTGGGGGGGTTCGGGGCCTGCGGGTTCGCCGTGGGCGGGGCTGGCAGTGCGCTCCCTCTGGGGCTGCTTGGACTCGGGTGTCCTGTCCTGTCCTGTCGGCAGGGCGCGGGGTGTGCCGGATCTTGGACGTCTGCTGCTCTCCACCCCAGAATGAATGGGTCTACCTCCTGGGTTTGGATGTGGGCTGCCCCATGTAGGGAGCAGGTACATGTCTTGGACCTAGGGGGTATAGAGTGTGCATCGGGATTATGAATGGAGCGTGTCGTTATTGTTTGTCTTTCTGTGACTGAGGGTGAGGATGAGGGTGGGTCTGAATGAGTGTGTCTGTGTATGAATGTTTAAGTGTCAGGCTGGGACTTGGACTGCCCCCTCTCTGATACTTCTGAGGCTACCCAGTGTCGCGCTCCTGCCACGTGGCCCCCTGGTGGGTGTTCCTCTGCCTACGGGCGTGCTTGGGGCCCTCACTATCTGGGGCTGGGCGCTTGGGCGTTTGTCAGCTCGGCCTGGTGGCTGCCTGGTGGGGCTCGGGTCCTCTGGTCCTGTCAGGTCTGGACCTGAGGGATGGGCGTCCCCGGTGCCCGAGCCTCGGTGACCGGCCCTGGGGCTACGTCGGTGCAGCGGGCTCCGGCGGGGGCCTGTGTATTGTCGCTGTTGACCCCGGGGGGTCATTGTGTGTGGTCCCTGGTGGGGTTCGTCCGGTTCTTCCACTTGGTCGGATCTGGGGAGTGGACGAGTGGCTCGTCCTGTTCGGGTGGTCCTGGGGACTCTGGGCTCGGGGTCCTTCCTGGGGTCTTGGGCTTTGATCGCCCCTTCGTCTGTCTCGGGCTTTGGGGGGACGGGTCTCTGATGCTTCACAGTCGCTACTAAATGTTCTATTGGAGGAACCTTATTCACTTATGCATGCTCACAACCACACACAAATGGATGCAGGGATGTATAGTAGATGTATGTAGATGGGTATATAAATGAATATAAGTATATATGTATGTATATTGTATATATATTTGTAGGTATGGGTATGTGTATTTATAGAAATCTTTTGCAAGGTCATGAATATTATCAGTCTTTATGCTTGTATGTTTCGTTGTTGTGTTCTGTCATGTGCTTTGCAGGATTGTGGACGGAGGTTTGGTGTGTTTGCCTTGTGCTCTTTCTGTGGACAATTGTTGTTTTGTTGTCTCACTTTCTCTTTTCTTTCTTTCTCTCTATTAAAAAAAATACATATTGGAGTGAGAGGATGGCTATAAGGTGTGAAGGGAGGCCATCTATAAATGGAAAAAAAAAAAAAAAA
>JBBPBX010031722.1:17679-34336 GCA_038048925.1 Garcialebias charrua | reverse complement strand
GGTTTCAACCAAGGAGAAAGTCTAGGCCCTCAAACTTACAGTGCACTACCTGTTGACAGGTTTTATGACACTGAAGGGGACTCACTGGAGCTCCCCAGAGAACAAGAACCGCTCTCATTTGCTTCACAGATAGACCAGGTGGTCGCTCAGGCCGACGCCTTGGAAACTGATGAAGACAGGGACAAACTTCGCAAAGTTCTGCTAAAATATGAAAAATCATTCTCAACTGACTCGATGGATTGTGGGTTGACCACGCTCCACACAGTGAGCATTCCAACCCCGCCTGATGCTCCACCTGCATTTGTCAGACAATACAAGATTCCTCTGGCAGCACATCAACCTATCAGGGAAATCATTGCTGACCTGTTAGGAAAAGGTATCATCCGATACTGTAACAGCACTTACTCTGCGCCTTTATGGCCGGTGTTAAAACCAAATGGTAAGTGGAGACTCACTATAGACTACCGAAAGCTAAACAAACAAGTTCCCTTATCCAGATGGCCTATGACGCAACTCCAACAGGAACTGCCCAAGGTCACCAATGGTAAGTACTTCTCGACCCTCGACGTCGCCTCTGGTTTTTGGACCATCCCTGTGCGCGCCGAGGACCAGTACAAACTAGCTTTCACTTTTGGTGGCCGTCAATACACCTTTAACAGGTGTCCCTTTGGCTACGCTAACTCACCTGCAGAGTTCAACATCTTCTTGAACAAAGCATGTCCAGACGCCCACGAGCGTGGAACACTGATCTACGTGGACGATGTCCTTTTGAGGCAGCCAACACTGGACTCACATTTGGCTGAGATCGACCACGTTCTGAATCAGCTAACAACTGCTGGTGCTAAAATATCACTGTCGAAGTGCCAGTGGTGCAGAACCAAGGTGGACTACGTTGGCCTACTTGTAGGTCCAGACGGAGTACAACCACAGCTGACTCGCACCCAAGGCCTTGACAATCTCAAAGTCCCCACCAGTCTCAAAGAACTACAAAGTTTTCTTGGCGTGTGTAACTACTCGAACCAGTTCATAGAGAACTATGCAGACCTTGCAAAGCCACTGACTGAACTCCTTAAGAAAGACGTTCCATTTGTCTGGACTGACAAACAGCAGCAGGCTATGGACGCTCTTATAAACAGGATCAAGTCAGCCCCTTGTTTAGTCTACCCGGACTACAACAAAGAGTTTTACTTGGAAGTGGGCTTCTCAGCTCATTGCATAAGTGCAGGTCTATACCAGATACACGACAGAGACAAACGTGTAGTAGCCTACGCCAGCAAAACGATGGCAGGCCCCGAATTGAGATTCTCAGACTGTGAGAAAGCTTTACTGACCACAGTGTGGGCAGTTAAACATTTCTCCAGCTACATTGGTGGGCAGAAAATCATTGTGGAAACACAACACCAGCCAGTGACCTTCCTTAACAGTGAACGCATCAGAGATGGTGTGGTGACAAACTCACGTGTTGCAACGTGGCTCATGGCACTTCAAAGTTTTAACCTAGACATCCGTTATGGTCAGAACAAGAAGTCTCATCTGGGGACGGACTTGGCAATCTGCCAGAAGTGTACACAAGATGTACCAGCCACCCAGCCGCCGGTTGAGGTAAAAACCCCAGTAACTGAAGACCCGAATCACCACTTCTTTGATGACAATATCTGCAAAGATATGACAACATTGTACGTGGATGGATCTTCATTCCTCCGCGACAAGATCTGCAGAGCAGGTGTTGGAGGGGTCCTCCTCCAAGGCCAAGAGCAGATAACTTTCAGCTACAAATTAGGATCTCAGACTTCTCAGTATGCTGAGATTGCAGGAATCCTAATAGCTCTCCAGATTGTAGTAGAACGCTCCATCAAGACGCTAGTCATCTGCACTGACTCTAACTATGCTCGTTTGAGTTTCGCTTGTCACCTCGCTGTGTGGAAACAGAACGGTTTCCTAACAAGCGACAGAAAAGTGGTCAAACACAAAGAGCTTTTCATAGCGTGTGATCACTTGGTGACATCACATGACTTACAGATCTACTGGAAGAAGGTTCCAGGGCATTCTAGAGTCCCTGGCGATGACAAACACTACAATGACATTGCAGACTCCTTAGCCAAAGAAGGAGCCGACGAAGGTCCTCTATGGTCCTTCGACCCCTCCTGGTTAATCGAGACTCTGCCAACACAACCTTCAGTCAGAGTTATGGCAGTCACACGTGCACAGGCCGCGGACAAACCTGCTGACAACGCAGTCTCCGTACGACCCGCACTGACTGACCCTGACATCATCCAACTTCAGAAGTCGGATCCTGCTATCAACTCCATGATACTGTATCTGACTGATCCGGACAAGAACACTCCGTCTAAAGACGAACTGGATTCCGATCCAGACCTTAAAGTCCTTTATCAGCTGCGCAAACAGCTTAAACTACTCAAGGGCATCCTGACTTTCGCTCATGGACCAACGTCCTCACCTGTGTTCGTGGTTCCCCATGACCAAAGGGGGGTGATGTTAGTTCATGCCCATGATCTCCCGTCCGCAGGACACAAAGGAGATAAAGCCACGCTGACGGCATTAAAACAAATTGCCTATTGGCCTGGAATGAAAAAGGATGTCAAGGACTACATTGAAGGGTGCGTGGTCTGTGGCCAGTTTCAGCCAACCAGACCACTTCACAGAGCACCACTGCAAAGCAGAGGCATTGCATTCCCATGGTCTGACCTCCAGATCGACTGGGTTGGACCACTCACTAAGAGCTCTAGAGGAAATAAATATTTTCTCACGGTAACCTGTGCATTTACCAAATGGGTAGAATGCCTACCAGCTCCTAACGACACAGCACAAACAACTGCTATGTTGTTAATGAATCATATATTCTCAAGGTTTGGACTTCCCCTTCGGGTGAACTCAGACCAAGGTACACACTTCACAGGTGAAGTGATGAAAGAACTGTGGAAGACGCTAGGCGTCAAGGCCAACTTTCATGTCGGCTACCACCCACAGGCTTCAGGCCAAGTTGAGAGAGCAAACAGAACTGTGGTGAGTATTTTGAAGAAATACGTGGCTGCAAACCACAAGGACTGGGATGTGAAACTCCCTCTGGTCCTCATGGCCATAAGAGCCACTCCACACACATCAACTGGCATCTCTCCCTTCGAGATGATGACCGGTCGACAGATGACTCTCCCTCTACACCTGTTGTACCAACCAGGCGACGCCGTCATGGCGACAGCCTACACTACACAACAATACATGAAAGATTTGAATGTACACCTCAGAAACACTTTTGCTTTCGCCCAGAAAAACCTGGAAAGGTCCGCTGAAGGACGCAAGGCGTACTATGACCAGAAGGCCTCTCACAATGAACTCCAAGTGGGAGACAGAGTCTGGTACTATACGTTCGCCCCAGCAACCGGGAAAGGAGAGTCCGGGACCGGAACTCTCGCCCGCAAACTAATGCCCAGGTGGACTGGACCTCATCTGATAACAGACAAAGTGTCCTCAGTCGTCTACGAGATCAAAATCAGCAAAGGCCGCAAAGAGCCAATTGCTAAATGGGTACATCGAAATCAGATCAAACCTTACAAGGCGTTCAATGACTCCACAAAAGACAAAGATCTCACAAACTCACCGACTTCATGGGATAATAAGGTCGTCCAAACACAAGTTAGTAAATAAACTAATCAGGTTTAAACTACCATATTTCCCACCCTATAAGTCGCATTGTCCAACTTGAACTTAGAAACGCTAAGTCCAACACCCACAACAAAAACTAATCTTAACAACCATTTAAATCCACAAGATTTAAGTTGACCTCGGTCATAAAGTTGAGACCTGTTTTCTTGTGTGTTGCACTTTGGAATCTGACGACAAGAGTGTGTCGAAGCAGTGAAACGTTGTTTCCTTGTTGTTTAGTCATTACTGTTGTCATTATTTGAGATATTGTTGTGGTTCTGGACACTCCCAGCCAAAAAAGGTTTTGTATTAACATTGATTAATGCATAAGATGGATCTAACTATGCCAACATGCAGTTCGTTTTGTTAAATCTCAACCGTTGAAGAGTCAATGTAGTTTAAAGCTACTCAAGGTACCATAAACTACACTGGCCTCACGATTTCTAAATTGAACCGATTCGATCGTTTCTATTCTAGATTATCTATTCATTTTGATGAGTCTCGCCATAGACTTCAAAATTTATTAGGTACACCAAATCCTACGTCGTTCGTCTAAAAGACAACAGACATTTAGATCAAACTATATTTCATTTTTCTACTTTAGTTTAACCTAAACTAAGTAATGAATGGAGGAATAGTTTGGAATTAGAGGCCTTCGTTACAGAAGCCCTCCAAAATTCTATAGGTATAGATCCCTATATCTAATTTACAGAATTGATCCACCCCTTAATTGGTAATTATAGCTGATCTAAACCATGATAGCTTACATACCAGGTGCATATAGGTAGGGCCTAATGTAAAATCCCAATCATAAGCCCACCTAAAACCACATAATTGCATGACACATAGAACCAGAGTGGCACTGACTGGAGACCAACCAGCCAACAACCTTCGATGTGGGGACCTGCAGCTCCAACGCTTGGTCTTCAACCTTCATCCAAGGATCGCCTCCTCTGCGTCAATCGAGGGATCCCCTCTACATGCTGATTATGAAAACAATTGTTGCTGATCAATCAACAAAACTAATCGTTGTGGATTTACCGCAATGGGATTACCTACGAACAGTATGGAAGTTCCAAAAACTTTATGGGATTATAATTTTTGATTTTTTCTTTTCCACTCGCCGGATTACTTCAAGATCAGAGACAGTTCAAGGTTTCCTTTCGTGTTGGACCCCATCCCCAACGACTGGCGATGGCTTCCAAAAGGGGGGAGATGTAGTGGACATGACCTTGTCCACTTTTAAGACACCTGTGTACTTTTGAACTGTCCAGTGATGACCTTTACTGACCTCTCAGTAAAGCAGGACATTTAACACAATTATTCCATTAGTTATAATCTGAGGACATATAGTCACTAAAAGAGACTATTTCTATATCTTGATTTTATTCTAATGTAATCAAGAATAACTTTTCTCATTTTCATGATATGTGCTTTTATGCTGTGTTATTCTGAAATGTGTTAATTACTGTCTTCACTGCTGTGTTTAAAGGTGAAGCCTTCGGGTCACAGAGACCGGACGGTTTTGTTTAGAAACTCAGAGACAGTCTGATGAGCAGGGCTCCAGCGTTATCTGTCTTTTTTCCTAAACATTTCTCTCTGCTGCTGGCTTGTAACCTTGGGTTTGATAAAGCAAGTGAACTCCTCTCTGTGTTCCTGCTTTTAAGTTCTAACTGTGCGGAAACGCTTCAGTCTTTGAATGGACAAAGAGTTTGAATGGACGGAGACCTGAAAGCTCTCTGCCTTGCAGCTGGTCAAGCTTGGTCAAGAGCCAAAGACTAACTTGTCAGCTAGAACTGATGGACGTCTCCATCCAGTTCCCCGAGCAAAAGCTCCAAAGTTCTTAATGAACTTCCTTTGAGAAACATCTCGTCTTGAAGTCAGCCAGAAGCTGCCACATGTTTCTGACGGCTGACGCGGATCCGAGGAGACGTTGGAAGTAAACGACCAGTTCAGACGTACGAGGGCCGGAAGGACTCCGTGCACCTGGGAGGCTGGCAATATCTTTATCAGACGCATCGTCAAAAGGTAAAGAGCGGTTTACAAACGTACCTGGGATTTAGCCGAAGTCGGATGGAATGTGTCATCTCTGGTTACACTCGAGATAAATAACTTAATCTCTCCAACCTCTTATTCCTCCTACTCTTTCCCCTCTCTATCTAAGCTGGAAACTATATTTTTAAGCTAAAAGAGCCCACAGACTAAATATGTTAACATCCAATATTTATGTCTGTTGTGTTGAATTTAAGTGTGCTGACGTTTTAAATTGAAAGAAAGTGAAATCATGTCAATCAAGTGTAATGGTGTTAATTTAGTTGATTTATTCTAAATAAATGATAGTGTCTCTTTGACATATCAAACTAAGTTAACGTCTTTGTCACTTAATGGCTCTGTTTATTTATCCATCATAAAGATCACAGAAATATTGAATAAACTGAAAAAGAAGAGAATCCGTGAATTTACTATTCAATCTGAATAAGTAGATTAATTAAGGATAAAGAGGTCAGTATTAATATTGACCTCCACTTTAATTCTTACATATTACTTATATTACTTATTTTAAATGTGTCCGCGTTTCGTCACGCGGTCTTCTTAAGTATAGCCCCACCCCCTGCAGCTCCAGCCGTATAAATTAGTTATTTGCCTCGATGGAGCCGTTCACTCGAAAATCGCAGATAGCATCAGATAGCAATAGCTATAGCTCCTTTTTTGCTAAGAAAATGCGACAGGTCCATTGCATACTTAGTTATCAACGTGATTACTCTATATTTTAATCACCAACACAGACCCCGCATGCGATGTGACCGGGTCGGACCGGGTGCAGCGAGTCCGCTCATCTTCTAAAATAGCGCTTATTATTAAACACATAACAGCGGAGTTATGAATTATAGTTGTGTCCTCAACTTTAAAAACAAAACCAGAGTTGTTTGTGCACTAAAAACAGCGTAACTCTTGGAAAAAGGAGCTGCTGTTACAGCCAGAACTCAGATAAAAACAGAGCAGGTTTACTGGATCTCTGCTGCACCTGTCTGCCTCTCCACACACAGCTCAGGCTGTGAAGAACGATGCCGACCGTCACAGTGGTCACTGTCTGACTCAGAGTCTGAGTCTGGCTCTGGAGGTTCAAATGAGTAGGGCTGGAGAACTCCAATTAGGCTGCCAGCCTTCGCGAACATCTTCAGGGTGCAGGACACGGGCGCAGTACTGCGCTGAAACCACGCCCACGCGCTGACACGCCCCCAGCGTTTCAGACCAGGGCACAATTATGTTTTTTCATTATTTTTGAGACTTAATTTTATAAGGTAAACAATGTTTTTAATCAGTCAGATTTATATGGGTGATTAATAACACATATTTATGCCGTGTGACAAACTCAAAACACACATTTAATTTTACTTTACACGGTCTTTAAATGTTTAAAAATACATTTTTATACATTTTTCCCAAGAAAAACTAGTCAATCTTTTAGAAATATCTCAGCCTGCAATGAAAATATTAGATTTAATTTTTTTTTATTTTTTGCAAACATTCTTAAGGGTCTTAAAAAACTGAAAAGTTAATGTTTTTGGGTCGGTATTGTGCCTTGGTCTTCCCAGTTTTAACTATTACAAATATTACTAGTAGTAGATTGGAGGGAATTGTCACCCTTATTTTCATTACTCACTCCTGACACAAATAAAAGTGTTGTCAATAAAAAAAACAAAAAAACAACAACAAAACAACAACAACCACAACAACAACAACAAAACTGAAATGTGTTGTTATTGTTTTTTTGGATTATTTTTTTTTTTTTACAAAATTGACAAAATATTTATTTTTAACAGGAGTGTGAAGAAGGGTTAGAAGGGTTGATTTTCTTCACTCTTTCACACCTTTACATTTGTTAACATTGGGAGCACCAACTCATATTACTGACACAGAACAAGTTAACACACTTCAATGACTAAATTTACTCTTGATTTATCAGACTCAACAGCTGATGCTGATTTTGTAGTTTCAGGAATTTATTATCACAATACAGTAGTCCTTCGCTACTTCAAGGTTCGACTTTTTCAGACTCACTCTTTTGTTGTTTTTCAAATTAAAATGGAACATGATACCCAATTGGCTGATTGGTGGATGAGCCACATGATCAGCATGGATTTTTTATTTATTTAAAATAAATTATTTAAAATAAAATTTTAAAATTAAAATTTGGTACCTATGCACCAAACGGCAGCTCAGAGTATCCGGCCTTCTTGGAGTCCTTGGTAGGGGTGCTGGAAGGTATGCCAGCTGGGGAGTCTTTTATTCTGCTGGGGGACTTCAATGCCCACGTGGGTAATGACAGTGTGACTTGGAGGGGCGTGATTGGGAGGAACGGCCTCTCTGATCTGAACCAGAGCAGTGTTCTACTGTTGGACTTCTGTGCTAGTCATAGTTTGCCCATCACAAACACCATGTTCGAACATAAGGGTGTTCATAAGTGCACTTGGCACCAGGACGCCCTAGGTCTTAGATCAATGATGTACTTCATAGTCATGTCATCTGATTTACAGCCCTTTGTTTTGGACACTCAGGTGAAGAGAGGAGCTGAGCTGTCAACTGATCACCACCTGGTAGTGAGCTGGATAAGCTGGCGGGGGAAGATGCCGGACAGACCTGGTAGACCCAAACGTGTAGTGAGGGTTTGGAGGGAATGCCTTGCAGAAGATCCCGTCAGAGAGATCAACTCACACCTCCAGGAGAGCTTTAACCGCATCCCAGCTGAGGCGGGGGACATTGAGTCTGAGTGGGCCATGTTCCGCACCTCAGTTGTTGAGGTAGCTGCCTTGAGCTGTGGCCGCAAGGTTGTTGGTGCTTCTCGTCATGGCCATCCACATGTGGACATCCTGGGTTAGGAGGCTGTCAAGCTGAAGAAGGATTCCTATTGGGCCTTGTTGGCCAGTGGGATTCCGAAGGAAGCTGAGGAGTACCGGAGGGCCAAGCGGTCCGCAGCTTTTGTTGTTTCTGAGGTAAAAGCTCGGAGGTGGGAGGAGTTCTGTGAGACCTTGGATAACGACTCTCGGTCGGCTCTGAGGAGATTCTGGCAAACCATCAGACAGCTGAGGAGGGAAAACAGCACTTTACTAACACTGTATTCAGTGAAGATGGGCTACTGTTGACCTCAACCAATGATGTCGTCAGGAGGTGGAAGGAATACTTCTCAGACCTTCTCAATCCCACCAGAACACCTTCCATGGAAGAAGCTGATTCGGGGGACTTTGGGGTTTATCCATCCAGAAATGTAGCTGAGGTTGCTGACGTAGTTAAAAAGCTCCTAGGGGAGTGGTTTGGTCTCAAGCTGGAGTAGACGTGTTTTGAGGAAGCTCCGACTCAACTTCACAATTTTTCACCCTAAATACTTAATAGTCTCAGGTGGATTGACTCACAGAGTAAAGGACTGCTCTTTAAGAAAGATGACGACACGAAGGAATACTAAAAACGATAAAGGCTCCGGGGATGACATTTTAGACGACCAAACGAAGCTAGCATGTGTTGGAGAAGCTTAGCCCTTCGAACCCTTCGACAACTAACGAAGATGTCCTGGCGGCTATTAACAAGCTGAGTGGCGCGGTCGACGTGAGATTTATTGAGCTTAACAGTTCAATATCCAACCTCAGGGCAGCAATATCTGATATTTCTGTCCGCGTGGCATCCACTGAGGCCATAGCCGAATCACAAGGCGGACGGATTTCAGAGTTGGAGAAGAAGTATGTTAGCTTAGCCGCTCAATGCTCTCAGCAGCAGGCTAGGCTGGAAGATCTGGAGGCGCGCTCACGTCGGCAGAATATTCGTATTGTGGGCATACCTGAGAAAGCGGAGAACGGCAAACCGCTGGATTTCGTCATCAAACTCCTATCACAGCTGCTGGGAGAAGACAACTTTACCCGGCCAATTGAAGTGGATCGGGCGCATCGGAGTCTGACGCAGGCGAAGGATGGAAAGACGAGGGCCTTCATCGTGAAGCTGCACTATTTCCAGGAGAAAGAGCGAGTACTACGGCTGGCGAGGGAAAAGGGCTCTCTTCAGTATGACGGGCGCCCGGTGTTCATCTTCCCTGACCTCACCTCGACGGTGATGAAGAAGCGTCAGATGTTTCAGGTCATCAGGGAGAAATGCAAATCCAATGGGATTCGGTATGGCTTTCGGTATCCTGCTAAGTTTGTGGTCACTGTGAACAGTAACACCGCTGTGTTCGACACTCCAGAAGATGCGGACAATTTTCTGAGACGTGAGGTAACGGCTTGGGACTGAACTGAACAGGTTGGACAATATCTTTATCATTATATCTGAACATGAGTAATGTAAAGAGTAATTAATAGCTTAAATTACTGGGTGAAATCATTATATTCAGCTACTTTAATGCTGCTTATTGTGTTGAGTTGGTGGTCTTGGTTGGGAAGATGGGAAGCTATGTTACTAGTTCAGCCCTTAGTGGACTGATAGGTCTGGCTTTACGTTGGAGGATTGGAGACTTTGCTCCTGGTGAGGTTCAGTTAGGTTGGGGGTGGGGTGGCATTAGACATTTGAGTGGGAGGGGTGTTCTTTGCACATCAGTTTATTTTATATATTTTGGAGATAAGTTCACAGTCATACAACTACAAGTTAATAAATTATACACAATCAAATGTTAGCAGGCCCATATAAGCACCACAAGGGCGGGGTTAATTTTATCAGTTGGAATGTTCGAGGGATAAATAGTCCTCTGAAGAGAGGCAAAGTGTATGCGCACCTCCGTGCTTTGAAAGCTGACATTTGTTTTCTTCAGGAAACTCACATTAAGAAAACAGCAGCTAAGGTCCTCAACCCCTCATGGGCTTCTCATATATACCAGTCGAACTTTAGCACAAAAACTAGGGGGGTTGCAATACTGGTAAAGAAAAACATACCATTCACCCATAATCAGATAATTTCGGATCCTAGAGGAAGATATGTGATCGTAAATGGGCTGCTAAACTCAACACCAGTTACATTAATAAATGTATATGGGCCCAATTTTGACGACCCCATTTTTTTTCGGGACCTTTTTAATGCAGTACCGGATTTTATCAGTTCTAATATGATCATTGGAGGGGACTTCAATTTAACCTTAGATCCAGTCTTAGATAGACAACGCCCTCGATCTGTTATATCTAAAAGCGGAGAGACTCTCAAAAACTTGCTGAATTCCCACAATTTGGTAGACATCTGGAGACTGCTAAATCCTAGCGGAAGAGATTATTCTTTCTTTTCTGCAGTTCATAAATCCTATTCTAGGATTGATTACTTCCTGTTGGACGCTAGACTGTTGTCATCGGTATCAGGGTGTAAATATCATAATATTCACATATCAGATCATGCACCAATATGTTTGAATCTTAAATTAGATGGCGTGAAGGGTAGAAACAACTGGCGCCTAAACAATACTTTGCTAAAGGATGAGGAATTTTGCTCCTACATCTCAAATGAAATCAAATTATATTTGAGTTCTAATGATACTGGTGATGTAGATGACTCAACACTTTGGGAAGCTATGAAGGCGGTCCTCAGGGGAAGTATTGTATCATACGAAGCGGCGAAGAACAAGGAGTCTAAGTTGAGGTTGAAAGAAATAGATGACCTGTTGACTAGTTTAGATGCCTCATACAAAGTACAACAGAGTTCAGACATGTTAAAGAGAATAACAGCTTTGCGTTATGAATACAACTCCATTTTATCAAAAGATGTATCTAAATTGTTGACACAAGTTAAACAAAGATGGTTCGAGCTAGGCGACAAGCCACATAAACTACTAGCTCGGCAGCTTAAACAGTTGCAGGCCTCGAGAGCAATACACCGAATCAAGCTCGAAGACGGGACTCTTCTGACAGATCCGGATAAAATTAATGACAGCTTTGAAGCCGTTTACGCTAAAGTTTATCAATCGCAGGGAAAATTGGACGTTGAAAAAATTGAGAGGTTTTTTGGAGACCTAAATCTGCCAGGTCTGGCTACGGACTCAGCGGAAGTGCTGGAGACTCATATAACTCTACGTGAGATTGAGTCGGTCATTTCTGCTTTTCCTAATAATAAAGCACCATGTCCTGACGGGTTCAGCATGGAGTTTTTCAAAACGTTCAGCTCCGCACTGTCGCCTCTACTTCTGCGTTTGTTAAATCACTCTAGGCAAATAGCTAAACTTCCTCCTACGTTATACAATGCCAATATTTCACTCATCCTGAAACCAGGTAGAGACCCGGGATCCATATCATCCTATCGCCCAATTTCCTTGATACCCGTAGAAACCAAAATTCTTGGGAAAATCCTTGCCAACAGGCTCAGAATACATATAGGTTCAATCATACACCAGGATCAGACTGGCTTTATGCCGGGTAGACACATGTTTTTTAACCTACGACGCCTTTTCAATATATTATACTCGGACCAGACAGACAAGGCCTTAATTATCAGAGTCAGTCAGAGTCAGAGAATCTTTATTGTCATTTGCACCGCATGTGGTACATGTGATGAAATGAGATTATGTACACAGGGTCCCAGTTACATTCAACAACAAAATGTAAGAGAAAAACAGTAATAACATCTAGGATTAACTAAGAAAAACATCAACTAGAAATACACTAAGCACTAATGTAATAGAAAAACAAAATCATTACAAACAGACAGCCGCACGAACATGAGTCTATATGAGCAAATGGTCACATATGAACACAGCAACAAGAAAACAGATCAGCATCAGCATGATGTGATATTTTGCAGTGTTTACTCTTATTATTTATTTATTCATGAGTCTAACAGCCTCAGGGTAGAAGCTGTTCCTCAGTCTAGTGGTTCTACACTTAATGCTCCTCAACCTCCTTCCTGAGGGGAGTGGGGCAAAAAGTGTGTGTGCAGGGTGAGTGGGGTCTTTCATGATGCAGGTGGCTCTTTTCCTGCATCTGGAGGTGTAAATGTATGTGATAGAGGGGAGACTGACTCCGACAGACCTCTGTGCAGCCTTCACCACTCTCTGCATGTCATTAGATGCCATTAGATGCACATCGAGCATTTGATCAAGTTGAAGGGCCGTATATGATGTATGCTCTCAACAAATTTGGATTTGGGCCTCGGTTTGTAAAATGGATTGAAATAATTCACTTACACCCAATGGCTTCTGTTATTACTAACCAAAATATTTCTAGTCCTTTTGCTATTCGCAGAGGGACTCGCCAAGGCTGTCCGCTCTCTCTGTTTCTTTTTGCAATTGCTATTGAACCCCTGGCTGCCAGCATTAGGCAAGACCCCGAAATATTACCCATCGGAAAGTTTGATCATAAACATCACATCTCGCTCTATGCCGATGACATACTCTTGTACATTTCGGAACCGCAGGCTTCAATGTCTCCCCTTTTAAAGAAGATTAAAACATTTGGCAGCTTCTCCGGATTCTCCATTAATTGGGATAAGAGTGTAGTAATGCCACTCTCATCCGAAGAAGATCTGACCTTTTTGAGAGAAACGTCTTTTCAGATAACCTATAAAACCTTCACATATTTGGGGGTGACGATAACAAGGAGACCGGAGGATCTCTTACAACTGAATTGGCAGAATAAAATTATGCAACTTAAGCAGAATATAGATTTTTGGAAGACTCTCCCTCTATCTATGGTCGGCAAAATTAATGCAATTAAAATGGTGGTATTGCCACGGTTTCTTCATCTATTCCTTTCTGTTCCATGTTTTATAAGTATGTCATACTTCAAACAGTTAGACTCCATCATCATTCCCTTTATCTGGGGGTACAGGAATGTTAGAATTTCCAAAAAACATCTATGCAAAACAAAAGCGATAGGGGGATTTTCATTGCCAGATTTCAAATTATATTATTGGGCTTCTCACCTATCCATTATAGCATGGTGGAAGAAAGGCCCGCACCAGTCTCACAATCTCTGCCCTGCTTGGCTATCCTTAGAACAACGACATTGTCATAATACGTCTTTGGTTGCCCTCCTTAACAGCCCTACTAAAATTTAAAAAAAGCTTTACAATAATAATCTGGTTATTGGCAATACTATAAGAATTTGGAAACAGATACGGAGTTATATAAAAGCTCCGGCAGTCTACTTGGATGCTCCCATTTGCGAAAACCACTCTTTTGTTCCGGGTCTCAGCGATGTCGGTTTCCCGATGTGGAGAATGAAGGGTACATCCGTATGGTAGGGGATCTGTACGTTGATGGCACGCTTGCGTCCTTTACTCAGTTGAGCTCTGTATATGATGTTCCACGGTCTGGATTCTTTCGTTTTCTACAGATTAGGGACTACGTTAGTAAAAATATATCAAATTTTAGAACTCTTACCAGGCACGAGACTCTGGAGGCAATAAATAAATTTGATCCGGTTAATCATGGGGCAGTGTCATACTTTTACAGCATTCTCAATAATGCACCGGTAGACCTAACTAAAATCAAGAAAGTATGGAAGGATGAGATGGGACAGCAGATACCTGACGATGTGTGGGAGGAAAGTTTGAAGAGTATACATGACTGTTCAGTTAACTCTAGGCATAATCTTATACAATTCAAAACATTGCATAGACTTTATTATTCGAGAGAAAAATTAAGTACTTTTTATCCGAATGAGTCACCAATGTGTAATCGGTGTAAAGCTGCAACGGGCAACTTGCTCCACTCCTTTTGGTCATGTATACAGCTTCATACATTTTGGAAGAATTTTTTTTATTTCTTTTCCACTGCTTTTGGGAAACAATGGGATCCGGATCCCCTGGTTGCAATTCTCGGAGCTCCAGGGGTTTTGCCCCTGGCCAATAAATATGAGAAAGTAGCCATTCTGTTTGGTATGGTGATCGCTAAGAAGTTGATCTTGAAGGTTTGGAAGAAGGACTTTGTACCCACATTTGAACAGTGGTTGGGAGAATTGGCAAACACATTGTCTCTGGAAAGATTGAGATATTACAACGAGGACAAAATGAACATGTTTGGGACAATATGGGACTCTGTACTAAAATATATTCAATGAAGGTATCGTAGTTGGTCATTAGACTAATGTCCGGTATTATATGAGCCCTTGCTCTCTGGTGTATTGTTGAAATGGTGTGATTCATAATCTGGTGTATTTACCTTATGTTGTTTTGACTGTGTGACCTTTACTATTCGATGTACTGTTCTGTTTGGTTTGGGAGGGGTGTTGATGATACTGTAGTTTGTTTTATTACTAAAAATGCCAATTAAAAAAAAAAGCTCCTAGGCAGCAGGGCTCTGGGTGTGAATGAGATTCACCATGATTTCCTTAAGGCTATGGATGTTGTGGGCTGTCTTGTTTGACATGCCTTTGCAATGTTGCATGGACATTGGGGGCAGTGCCACTGGATTGTCAGACTAGGGTGGTGGTTCCCCTCTTCAAAAAGGGGGACTGGAGAGTGTGCTCCAATTATAGGGGCATCACTCTCCTCAGCTTCCCTGGTAAGGTCTATTCAGGGGTACTGGAGAAGCGAGTATGATCGTTGGTCGAACCTCAGATCCAGGAGGAACAATGTGGATTCTGTCCTGGCCATGGAACACTGGATCAGCTCTTTACCCTCACTAGGATCCTCAAGGGGTCATGGGAGTTTGCCCATCTTGTCTACATTTGTTTTGTGGATTTGGAGAAGGCATTCGACCATGTTCCTCGGGGTACACTATGGGGGTTGCTCCGTGAGTATGGGATTGATTGCCCGTTGCTACAGGCTTTTCAGTCCTTATACAAGTTGTGAGAGAGCTTGGTTCATATTGCCTGCAGTAAGTCAGACCCCTTTAAGGTGGGAGTTGGACTCCGCCAGAGCTGCCCGTTGTCACAGATTCTATTCATAACTTTTATGGAAAGAATTTCTCGGTGCAACCAGCTGGCGGAGGGTTTCCGGTTTGGTGGCCTCAGGATTCCATCTCTGCTCTTTGCAGATGATGTGGTCCTGTTGGCATCATCGTTTCATGGTCTTCAGCTCTCACTGGAGTGGTTTGCAGCCGAGTGTAAAGCAGCTGGGATGATAATCTGCACCTCCAGATCTGAGGCCATGGTCCTCAACCAGAAAAGGGTGGATTGCTCTCTTCAGGTCGAGGATGAGGTTCTGCCTCAAGTGGAGGAGATCATGTATCTTGGGGTTTTGTTCACAAGTGATGGAAGATTGGAGCGTGAGATTGACTAAAGGATTGGTGCCGCATCTGCAGTATTGCAGACTCTGTACCAGTCTGTTGTGGTGAAGAGAGAGCTGAGCTGTAAGGCAAAACTCTCTGTTTACCAGTTGGTCTACTGTACGTTCCTACCCTCACCTATGGTCACAAGCTCTGGGTAGTGACCGAAAGAAGGATATTGTGATACAGGCTGTTGAAATTAGTTTCCTCCTTAGGGTAGCTGGACTCTCTCTTAGAGATAGGGTGAGAAGTTCAGTTATCCGGGAGAGACTCACAGTAGAACAGCTGCTCCTCCACATCGAGAGGAGCCAGTTGAGGTGGTTTGGGCATCTGGTAAGGATGCCCCCTGGACACCTCAGGTGCTTTGGGCATGTCTGACTGGGAGGGGACCCCGAGGAAGACCCAGGACACGCTGGAGAGACCATGTCTCTCGGTTGGCCTGGGAACGCCATGGAATCCTCCCTGAAAAGCTGGAAGAGGTGGCTGTGGAAAGAAATATCTGGGCTTCCCTGCTCAAGCTGCTGCCCCCGCGACCCGACTTCCGAACAAGCGGAAGATAATGGATGGATGGATTTAAAATTATTTAGCACCTGTTGCACCTTTGTGCAGCCCACTTGTGCAGGGAGAATTGCCCTACTGCAGCATGTAATGATCTCCACTCTGATAATGAGAAGTGGGCGTGGCCAAGAGTGGGCAAGTGGCAGAGACAGTGGAGATCATGACATGCTGTGCTCTTTTAGAGCGTTTAGTGATTATAAACATTGTTTAGAATTATGCAAGAGTGTGGGGAGGGTAATATATATATCTATTTATATATTTATATATATATATATA
>JBBPBX010031722.1:0-17592 GCA_038048925.1 Garcialebias charrua | reverse complement strand
ATATACATACAGTGTATATATACTTAACATAATCTACTACTTACTGCACATACTACTATTCCTACTTTGCGGTTTTACACTTATTGCAGGGGAGCTGAGAACAGAACCCCCCAAGATGAATGAGGGACTACTGTATTATCCAGAATGAGGAGGAAACTGAATTTGCCTTTTTCTATTGTATTACAAAATAATTAATCTGGATAAGAATCATCAACAACAATAAACAAAACTGAACAAGACAAATGATAAAATTTTATAATTTAGAGAATAACTAGTTTCAAAAGTAGTAAAGTAATTACTATATCAATAATTAACAATCTAAACAATAATTAAACAGTCATTGATTAATTATCTTTTATCTAAGGCTAAATTAACTTGTTGAGCAGGACTTATTTTGGTTTTTATACGCACAAACATTTACACAAAGTTGACTATTTGATAAATAAATGGTAAATGGAGCTTATTTATATAGCGCTTTACAGCCCCCTGTGAGGAGCCCCAAAGCGCTTTACAATACCAGCCATCCACCCATTCATTCAGACATTCATACACCGGTAGTGGTAGCCTGCCTTGCAAGGCGCCATCCAGACCTACCGGGAGCAATTTGGGGTTAAGTGTCTTGCCCAGGGACACAACGACACATGGTGGGCGGACGCGGGATTCGAACCTCCAACCTTCCGATTGGGGGTCGACTGCCATTACCACTGTGCCACGGCCGCCCCATAATAGCTTGCTTTGGATTTTGGTTGAGAGATTTTAATGTGACCAGCTCAAGTAATTTATTATCAAAATTTGATTGAAAAAATGTGTTTATTTGCTCAGGAATAAATTATGACAGTTATCAGACAAACGCAATCAGCATGGAGAAAACAGACGAGCTGAAAATTGTCACACAAATAAACTTTGTACAATCTTCTCTCAGAATTGTTTTGAGCATCTTTGAGATGTAATGACTCCCCTCTGAAGAAAACAGAGTCTGGCTCAAAAATACAAAGTTGTCTCTGTAGGAAAAGTAATTTTCTGAAAAACAGAGCAGAGAAAGGATGTTAAAACACATTATAATAATTTGCATGATTTAATTATCATGATTACAAAACAATCAACATTATTTGTGTTCACACTTGTCATAATCAAATCAAACTTTATTAATGCCCATCCATCCATCCATCCATCCATCCATTTTCGTCCACTTATCCGGGGTCGGGTCGCGGGGGTAGCAGCCTAAGTAGGGAGGCCCAGACTTCCCTCTCCCCAGCCACTTGGAGCAGCTCCTCTGGGGGAATCCCAAGGCGTTCCCAGGCCAGCCGAGAAACATAGTCCCTCCAGCGTGTCCTGGGTCTTCCTCTGGGTCTCCTCCCGGTGGGACATGCCCGGAACACCTCACCAGGGAGGCGTCCAGGAGGCATCCTAACCAGATGCCCGAGCCACCTCAACTGGCTCCTCTCGATGTGGAGAAGCAGCGGCTCTACTCCGAGTCCCTCCCGGATGACTGAGCTTCTCACCCTATCTCTAAGGGAGAGTCCAGACACCCTGCGGAGAAAACTCATTTCAGCCGCTTGTATCCGAGATCTCGTTCTTTCGGTCACAACCCAAAGCTCATGACCATAGATGAGGGTGGGAACGTAGATCGATCGGTAAATTGAGAGCTTTGCCTTTCGACTCAGCTCTCTCTTCACCACGACAGACCGGTACAGCGCCCGCTTCACTGCGGATGCTGCACCTATCCGCCTATCGATCTCACGCTCCAGTTTTCCCTCATTCGTGAACAAGACCCCGAGATACTTAAACTCCTCCACTTGGGGCAGGACCTCCTCCCCGACCCGGAGAGGGCATGCTACCCTTTTCCGGCTCAAGACCATGGCCTCGGATTTGGAGGAACTGATCCTCATCCCGGCCGCATCACACTCGGCTGCAAACCGCTCCAGCGAAAGCTGTAGATCACGACCTGATGAAGCCAATAGGACCACATCATCTGCAAAAAACAGAGAAGCGATTCTAAGGCCACCAAAACGGATCCTCTCAACACCTTGGCTGCGCCTAGAAATTCTGTCCATAAAAGTTATGAACAGAATCGGTGACAAAGGGCAACCTTGGCGGAGTCCAACTCTCACTGGAAACGAGCCTGACTTACTGCCGGCAATGCGGACCAAGCTCTGACACCGGTCGTACAGGGACCTAACAGCCCATATCAATGGGCCTGGTACCCCATACTCCCGGAGTACCCCCCACAGAACCCCCCGAGGGACGCGGTCGAATGCCTTTTCCAAGTCCACAAAGCACATGTAAACTGGTTGGGCAAACTCCCACGTACCCTCCAGGACCCTGCTGAGGGTGTAGAGCTGGTCCAGTGTTCCACGACCAGCACGAAAACCACATTGTTCCTCCTGAATCCGAGGTTCGACTATCCGACGGACCCTCCTCTCCAGAACCCCTGAATAGACCTTACCAGGGAGGCTTAAGAGTGTGATCCCCCTATAGTTGGAACACACTCTACGGTCCCCCTTTTTGAATAGGAACCACCACCCCAGTCTGCCAATCCAAGGGAACTGCCCCCGATGTCCACGCGATATTGCAGAGTCGCGTAAGCCAACACAACCCCACAACATCCAGAGCCCTAAGGAACTCAGGGCGAATCTCATCCACCCCCGGAGCCCTGCCACCGCAGAGCTTTTTAACCACCTCGGTGACCTCAGCACCAGAGATTGGAGAGCCCGACCCAAAGTCCCCAGGCTCCGCTTCCTCAGTGGAAGACGTGCCAGTAGGATTGAGGAGGTCTTCGAAGTACTCCGCCCACCGACTCACAACATCCCGAGTTGAGGTCAACAGCACGCCATCCCCACCATAAATGGTGTTGGTCGCGTACCGCTTTCCCCCCTGAGACGCCGGATGGTGGACCAGAATCGCCTCGAAGCCGTACGGAAGTCATTCTCCATGGCCTCTCCGAACTCCTCCCACGCCCGAGTTTTTGCCTCAGCAACCACCCGAGCCGCATGCCGCTTGGACTGTCGGTACCTATCTGCTGCTTCCGGGGTCCCACAGGCCAAAAAGGCCCAATAGGACTCCTTCTTCAGCTTGACAGCATCCCTCACCGCCGGTGTCCACCACCGGGTTCGAGGGTTGCCACCACGACAGGCACCAACAACCTTGCGGCCACAACTCTGATAAGCTGCCTCGACAATAGAGGCGCGAAACATGGCCCACTCGGGCTCAATGTCCCCCGCCTCCCTCGGAACGTGTTCAAAGCTCTCCCGGAGGTGGGAGTTAAAGCTCCGTCTTACGGGAGACTCTGCCAGACGTTCCCAGCAGACCCTCACAATACGTTTGGGTCTGCCAGGTCTGACCGGCATCCTCCCCCACCATCGGAGCCAACTCACCACCAGGTAGTGGTCAGTTGACAGCTCCGCCCCTCTCTTCACCCGAGTGTCCAGGACATGCGGCCGCAGATCAGATGAGACGACAACAAAGTCGATCATCGAACTGCGACCTAGGGTGTCCTGGTGCCAAGAGCACATATGTACACCCTTATGCCTGAACATGGTGTTTGTTATGGACAATCCATGATGAGCACAGAAGTCCAACAACAAAACACCACTCGGGTTCAGAATGCATTTGATTTTATTTCTACAAAGCACAAATGAAAAAAAAGTAATCATACAGTAGCTGACTGAGTCACGGGCAGTCAATTTGTAAAACATCAGACATTATTAGTCAAAAGTAACTTTGAAGAAAAGACTTCTGGGTGAATCGGTTAGACAGTCTAAGGGTCAGAGGTCATAGTTGGGGGGGCACATTTTCACACATGTTTTATGTCAATTTTTGAAAACATTTGAAAATTTGAATTTTCCCCAGTGTGTCTGTGATCAAACTGTCTGGGTTTTCTTTAATTATTCTTTGTTTCTTTTTCTATGTTAACTTTTTTTAAATTGTTTTTCTTGAATGCTTCTCATGGACTACACCTGTTAAGATATATATTTTTTTCTTTTACTGATCCAGACATATTCACGTCCTGCTTTGGGTGAACCCAGCAGGAGTTAGCTGTTGTCAAACAATCTGAACTGTGAAGCATCCAGTTCTGCAGACTTCAAAAGATTAAATGACAAAAACGTTTTTATGTGTAATTTTGTACTAAATATTGTTGATTAATTGCTTTTGTAATCATAAAATTTGACCGTATTTAAAGGATTCTAGGTAACATCTATCTCTGTGTTAGCACATCACTTTCTGCTCACTATTATTTTCTCCTTTCTTGCTGCTTTCTAGGTACGTACATTTTTTTTGAGTGACTGTGTTGCCAATTTTTATTAAATTTAAAATTATATATCCACAACACTGACACACTTTGGGGTTTGCAATTAAAAACAATTTAACAGAAAAATAAATGCAGCATTCATATGTTGCCCTTCTTACTTTGCTCACCTGCTCCACAATCCAGAGGGAGATAAAACAGCAGCCAAAAAACTAAGAACATAATAAAAGAAAGCCATTACTTAGACAAATACCTTCTTTAGCTAGTTCCTTGGTTTTGTTCTAAAGCAGATACTAAGAAGTCTTACCCTTCATACTAGGGCTGTGCGATATGACGATATATATCGTGGGGACGATAGAAACGTGTCTATCGTGCTACTTTCCTTCTATCGTCTCTATCGTGATAAATAAGAATAAAAAAATAACGGTCGCAAAGAAGTTCATATTGTGGTTTTGCGAGATGACGGCGCTGCTTTATGTTTGACGCACGCGCGGATTTGCGACGCATGCTTTATGTTGTTAAACTCGAGTTCAACAGAGACGCAGCCGGCATGAAGCCGGTGTCACCAGATATCTATGGGTGTCACAACATGGAGAAACAGCTGCGCAGGCAGCCCAAGAAGAATAACTTTTACCAAAAAGAGTCAGAGTCAGAGTCAGAGAGAATTTATTGTCATTTGCACCGCATGTAGTACATGTGTTGAAAACGAGATTATGTACACAGGGTCCCAGTTACATCCAACAACAAATGCAAGAGAAAAACAATAATAACATCTAGGATTAACTAAGAGAGACATCAGCTAGTAATACACTAAGCCCTAATGTAGTAGAAAAACATCATTATAAACAGCAGCACGAACATGAGTCATTATGAGCAGATGGTCACAGATGAACGCAGCAACAAGAAACAGATCAGTATCAACATGATGTGACATTTTGCAGTGTTTATTCTTATTATTTATTTATTCATGAGTCTGACAGCCTCAGGGTAGAAGCTGTTCCTCAGTCTAGTGGTTCTACATTTGATGCTCCTCAACCTCCGTCCCGAGGGGAGTGGTGCAAAGAGTGAGTGTGCTGGGTGAGTGAGGTCTTTCATGATGCAGGTGGCTCTTTTTCTGCATCTGGAGGTGTAAATGTCTGTGATGGTGGGGAGACTGACTCCCACAGACTTCTGTGCAGCCTTCACCACTCTCTGTAGAGCTTTCCTCTCTGCAACTGTGCAGCCTCCATGCCACACGTTGATGCTGGAGCACAGGACGCTCTCCACTGCACACCTGTAGAACGAGGTGAGGACTGAGCTTCTCAGACCAGCTCGTCTCAGCCGTCTGAGGAAGTAGAGTCTTTGATGTCCTTTCTTGATCAGGCTGGTGGTGTTATTGCTCCAGCTGAGGTTATCATTCAAGTGTACACCCAGGTACTTGTAGCTGGAGACCACCTCCACCGCAGATCCACCTATATACAGTGGGGTGTGGGTGTGTTTGTTCCTTCTGAAGTCCACAATCATCTCCTTCGTCTTCTTCACATTCATGTGAAGGTTGTTCTCTTTGCACCAGCTCTCCAGATGTTCCACCTCCTGTCTGTAGCTGGATTCATCATTATCTGTGATGCATCCCACCACAGCTGTATCATCTGCAAACTTAACAATATGACAGCCTGGATGTGTGGCTGTACAATCATATGTGAGCAGAGTGAACAGAAGAGGGCTCAGCACACATCCTTGAGGAGAGCCAGTGCTGAGGGTGATGGTGGAGAGGAGAAGTTGTGGATCTTCACGGACTGTGGTCTGTTTGTTAAGAAGTCTAAGACCCAGTTACAAATAGAGGGGCTTACGCCAAAAATACACTACACGCGTTCCGGCTCCGCCCCGCTCCGGTCCGACCTCCGCAGCAAATACGCACCCATTATANTTTTGCAGTGTTTATTCTTATTATTTATTTATTCATGAGTCTGACAGCCTCAGGGTAGAAGCTGTTCCTCAGTCTAGTGGTTCTACATTTGATGCTCCTCAACCTCCGTCCCGAGGGGAGTGGTGCAAAGAGTGAATGTGCTGGGTGAGTGAGGTCTTTCATGATGCAGGTGGCTCTTTTCCTGCATCTGGAGGTGTAGATGTCTGTGATGGTGGGGAGACTGACTCCCACAGACTTCTGTGCAGCCTTCACCACTCTCTGTAGAGCTTTCCTCTCTGCAACTGTGCAGCCTCCATGCCACACGTTGATGCTGGAGCACAGGATGCTCTCCACTGCACACCTGTAGAACGAGGTGAGGACTGAGCTTCTCAGACCAGCTCGTCTCAGCCGTCTGAGGAAGTAGAGTCTTTGATGTCCTTTCTTGATCAGGCTGGTGGTGTTGTTGCTCCAGCTGAGGTTATCATTCAAGTGTACACCCAGGTATTGTAGCTGGAGACCACCTCCACCGCAGATCCACCTATGTTCAGTGGGGTGGGTGTGTTTGTTCCTTCTGAAGTCCACAATCATCTCCTTTGTCTTCTTCACATTCATGTGAAGATTATTCTCTTTGCACCAGCTCTCCAGGTGTTCCACCACTTGTCTGTAGCTGGACTCATCATTGTTTGTGATGCATCCCACCACCGCTGTATCATCTGCAAACTTAACAATATGACAGCCTGGATGTGTGGCTGTACAATCATATGTGAGCAGAGTGAACAGAAGGGGGCTCAGCACACATCCTTGAGGAGAGCCAGTGCTGAGGGTTATGGTGGAGGAGGAGAAGTTGTGGATCTTCACGGACTGTGGTCTGTTTGTTAAGAAGTCTAGTACCCAGTTACAGATGGAGGGGCTTAGTCCAAGTGTGGATAGTTTGTCTATCAGAGTTTGGGGGATCATGGTGTTGAAGGCAGATGTGAAGTCCACAAAGAGCAGACGCACGTATGAGTCCTTCTGATCCAGGTGGGTGAGAGCAGTGTGGACCACAGAGGAGATGGCGTCCTCTGTTGATCGGTTCTCGCGGTATGCATATTGATGAGGGTCCTCGCTGATGTTGACGGTTGTCTTGATGTGGGACATGACCAGTTTCTCAAAACATTTAGCGACTATCGGGGTGAGAGCCACCGGTCTATAGTCATTCAGACCAGTCACTGTGGAGCTTTTTGGGACTGGGATGATGGTGGCAGTCTTCAGGCAGGTGGGAACTGACTCCAGTGAAAGTGAGGTGGTGAAGATGTCAGCCAGCACCTCACAGAGCTGGTCCGCACATTCCTTCAGAACTTTCCCTGGGATGTTGTCTGGACCCGTAGCTTTATGAGGGTTGATCCTTCTGAGACTACCTCTCACTTCTGCTGCGGTCACTTTGAGGTGCTCCTCGTCTGGTGATGAGGTGAGTCTGGTGCTAGCTGGTCTGTTTGGATCTTCAAAACGTGCATAAAACTTATTGAGGGCATCAGGCAGGGATGGGTCCCTGGGGCATTGTTTGCTTTTGCCCTTGTAGTCTGTTAAGCATTTGATGCCCTGCCACATGCTCCGTGGATCATGTGAGATGAACTGACCCTCGATCCTCTGTGCATACGCGGCTTTGGCCTTCTTTATGCCATCATCCAGTTCTCTCCTGCACTTTCTCAACTCCTCAGTATCTCTAGACTTGAATGCAGTGTCCCTGGCTGCCAGCAGGGTGCGGACATCCTTATTTAGCCAGGGTTTTTGATTGGGGTAAAATTTAACATACTTTCTTATGGATACATTTTCAGCACATGTACTGATGTAACCCAGGACTGAGGAAGCATAAAGTTCCAGGTCAACTGAACTTCCATTCGTAGCTGCCTCTTTGAAGACAGACCAGTTTGTGTTTTCAAAGCAGTCTCTCAGCATGGGGGAACTATCTTGGCGCCACAATGTGATCTCTCTTTGTTCCGGCTTGGAACGTCTGAGTGGGGGTAGCTGTCTAGGGACCAATAACAGGGAGCGATGGTCGGAAGCCCCGAGCGGTGGGCGTGGCTTCGCCGTGTACGCCCCCTTCACATTCGTGAAGACTTGGTCTAGCGTCTTATTTCCTCGTGTTGCTGTGAAAACGTGCTGATTGAAGGTTGGAAGGATGACACGTAAATCCACATGATTGAAGTCCCCGGAGACAATGAAAAACCCCTCAGGATATTTACACTGCAGCGAGGTGAGTAAGTCATGAATTTCTCCCTGGGCGTCGTTGGCATTAGCATCGGGTGCTATGTAAACAGCGCTTATTATTATCGCTGAATAGTCGCGGGGAAGGTAATGTGGACGACATCTTATTGTTAAAAGCTCCACAGCAGCTGAGCAGATCCTGCTGATAACGGCACAGTTCGTGCACCAGTCTTTGTTAACGTAAATGCAGACGCCACCGCCTCGTGCTTTCCCCGTAGTCTCGATGCACCGGTCCGTTCTGAAAAATAGCCTATTATCCAACTCATAAACAGAGTCAGGAGTGTCCTCATTGATCCACGTTTCCGTGAGGCAAAGCACCGAGCATCTCCTCATCTCCTCCGACGTTGTTACTCTCAGACGAAGCAAATCCATCTTGTTGTCCAGCGAGCGCACGTTGGACAGAAAAAGAGCCGGCATCGGGGGTCTCCCGGTTTTAGCGTCTGCCCGCAGTCTCGTCATAATTCCTGCTCGACAGCCACGCTTTTTCCCTCGAGAGCACCGTTTCCTCTTCTTTCCTCCGGAGCGCATCCGCTTCCAGAAAGATGATCTTAGCAGATCCAATCTTCCGAGCTCTGATTTGAGTTCGTTGCTGATTTCAGCTGTGCCTTGTGGTAAATCCGCTCCAATTCTTAACAGCTCAGTTCGGCTATAATTCACCCGCAAAAAACGCGCAGAGTCAGGTACAAAAACACTATTAAAACTACTAAAAACTGGGGATGTTCTGGGAGCCCATGAAGCTGCGGCTGGTCTGAGCGCAGCCATCTTGCCAAAAAAATCTTGCAAAAAGAGGGGAAGCTCACCTTGTTAGCTTCCATTATTTCGCTCCGCTGAAACTCGGAGACAAAATGGGTCCAGAGGACACGAAGTCCAACCGAGTCCGAACTCGGGTCCAGTTAACCAATACAAAACAGACCAGAGACACAACAGAACCGGAATCAAACGCAACGTTTTCTCTTTTCTGTTTCTTTGCCTTGTTTACTCCAGATTCCAGTCAGAGCGGATTTCTTCTTCGTGGGTTTTATTAGCAGCCGTTGTTTTACCGCCACCTGCAGGAAAAATTTGGACCAAAGTAGGTCCAAAGTTGGACCAAAGTTTCTACTTTGGTCCAAATTTCCTTGTTCTTTTTGTTCACATTCTTATAATTGTAACTGTATCTGTAGTAAAATAAAATAAAAAATAAAATAAAAACTTTGGTCCAAATTTTTCCTGTACACACACACACATCGTGTTGTATATATACAACACAATGTGTTTGTGTGTACTTGAAAATTTTGGACCAAAGTTTTTTTTTATATCGTGATATATATCGTTATCGTGATATAAAAAATTCCATATCGTGATATATGATTATTTCCATATCGCCCAGCCCTACTTCATACACATCATAAACTCGTGGAAAAGTTCTGCATTAGCAGACTTCTAGTGAAAGGGGCTGTTATGCCTCGAGAGCCTGGCTGTCTGTAAAGCACAGATGTGCACACAACCAGAAAACAGAGAGGAGGAGGAAACAGCTTTTTGAATTGATTGTTACATTTTTACAGTCTGCGCACTGTGTTTAGCTGGCTGTTACAGAAACACTGCCTAAAGGTTGCAGTCCAACAACATCTTGCATACAATAAACATAGAACCATGTGTGAAGAGGCCAATTTTCTGGAAAAAAACACAAACTTCTACAGCACTATATAACAATACTAAAATTAATCATTTCAGTTACAATACCTCGAAAATGGATTCGTACTCCAAAATATTTCCATGTTTTGGCATGTTACAACCACAAATTTTAACATATTTTATTGGGATTTTATGTCCTAAATCAACACAAAAAAGTGCATACTGGATTTGTAAAGTGGAAACAAGTGATACACGATTTTTAATATGTTTTTTTTTTTCAAATAAAATTTTAAAATGCTTGACATGCTCTGCTCCCCTAAGTCAAAACATTCTAGAACCACCTGCTGTTATTAATGCTTTCCTCTACTAATGTTGCACATACGGAGACTGAAATTGTTGTCCATTCTTTGCAAAGCTGCTTAAGCTCATTAATATTGGCTGTAATTTAAATTCAGTTCGATTCAACAACGTTCATGCTCAGTCATCCAGGTACCAAATCTACAAATTCTCAGTCAGGTTATTTGGACCGTTTCTTTTTTTTTTTATAGAAATGTTTCACCCTCCATCCGGAGGGCATCATCAGTCAGAGGAGTTCCAGCACGCTGTTTCCCCACCAAGCAGTAAACACCTTAAGTGGACCAACCAGTTTGCTGAAGCAAAGGTTCTCCTCAGATTGATGAAGCCCTCCGGATAGAGGGTGAAATGTCTCTATAAAAAATAAACTGTCCAGATGACCTGACAGAGAATTTGTGGATTTGGTACCTGGATGATTGAGCCGGAAAAGGGTAGCATGCCCTCTCCGGGTCGGGGAGGAGGTCCTGCCCCAAGTGGAGGAGTTTAAGTATCTCGGGGTCTTGTTCACGAATGAGGGAAAACTGGAGCGTGAGATCGATAGGCGGATAGGTGCAGCGTCCGCAGTGAAGCGGGCGCTGTACCGGTCTGTCGTGGTGAAGAGAGAGCTGAGTCAAAAGGCAAAGCTCTCAATTTACCGATCGATCTACGTTCCCACCCTCATCTATGGTCATGAGCTCTGGGTTATGACCGAAAGAACAAGATCTCGGATACAAGCGGCTGAAATGAGTTTTCTCCGCAGGGTGTCTGGACTCTCCCTTAGAGATAGGGTGAGAAGCTCAGTCATCCGGGAGGGACTCGGAGTAGAGCCGCTGCTTCTCCACATCGAGAGGAGCCAGTTGAGGTGGCTCGGGCATCTGGTTAGGATGCCTCCTGGACGCCTCCCTGGTGAGGTGTTCCGGGCATGTCCCACCGGGAGGAGACCCAGAGGAAGACCCAGGACGCGCTGGAGGGACTATGTTTCTCGGCTGGCCTGGGAACGCCTTGGGATTCCCCCGGAGGAGCTGCTCCAAGTGGCTGGGGAGAGGGAAGTCTGGGCCTCCCTACTTAGGCTTCTACCCCTGCGACCCAACCCCGGATAAGCGGAAGAAGATGGATGGATGGATGGATGGATGGATGGATGGATGATTGAGCATGAACTTTCTTGCCTTGAACCACTTTGGCTGTGACTGCCTGCCTGGGATGAGTCGACGGGGGACAGGACAGCCCCCAGAAACCATCTTGGCTCCATCACACTGGTTGGTCCACTTAAGGAGTTTACTGCTTGGTGGGGACACAGTTTACTGGAACACCGCTGACTGATGAAGCCCTCCGGATAGAGAGCAAAACATCTCTATATAAAGAAACTGTCCAGATGACCTGACTGGGAATTATTGGATCAATTTGATTCAGTTTACTTATATATCACCAAATCACAACAGAAGTTGTGTCAGGGCACTGTACAAATACATTCACTTACATAAAAAGCCAGTTAGTAAAAGTAATGAAGCCAGCAGACTCGTTGAATAATCTTCACTTCGTTGCAGTCTCCCATCCTGCGCAAGTACAATGGCAACAGTGGAAAGGAAAAACTCCCTTTTAACAAGAATAAACCTCCAGCAGAACCAGACTCAGGAAAAGCTGCCATCTGCTTCAACCCTCTGGGTTTGAGAGGACAGGAAGGAGAAACAAACACAGAATGGTAGAATTATATTCTGGATTTGGCAGGGAGCCGGTGGAGAGAAGCTACTAATAATGTGGAGGAGCAGTTTTACCACATAGTTAGATTCAGGCCTGGACTTTGACCAGGCCATCCCAACACATGAACATACTTTGATCTAAACCATTCTGTTGTAGGTCTGGCTGGACGTGTTGTGTTGTTCTGTTGGGAGGTGAATCACCAGCTGGCTCTCAAGTGTTTTGCAGCCTTTAATGGTTTTCTTCCAGGACTGTCTTGTATTTAGCTTCATCCATTGTTCCATCAACTCTGACCAGCTTCCCTGTCCCTTTAAACAAACAAACAAACAAACAAACAAATTCCCACATCATGATGCTGCCACCACCATTTTTCATAATGGGGGGTGGGGGGTTGTTCAGGGTCATGTGCAGTGTTAAGTTTCTGACCCACGCTGTGTTCCTTATTTAGAGCAACAAGTTAAATTCTAGTCTGATCACTGCAGAGCAGCTTCATTAACATGTTTGTCATGTTCCTATAAGGCTTGTGGCAAACTACAAACAGGATATCCTGATGCATGCTAAATGTTTATGTTTATTTTTACGTTTATTAAATTCATTTTTTTACAAAAGAAACAATACAAGACAATCCCATAAATGATAATGTACAAAATATAAAAAAATGAAAGGTAGCAGAAAGAAGAATAAATCTTATTATATCTGCCCCTTTTTTCCAACAATCAGATTAAACAATAATAATCTTCAACCAACAGTACAAAATGACTAACTCTTTCTAATTTTCTAACTAATACAATACACATTACGCTATTTCATATATATTTTTTTAACACATTCGTTTTGATCATTTTCTTAAATGTAAACATTGACTTGGCATTTTTAACTACATTCTCCAAGCCATTCCATAATCTAATTCCCTGGATTGAGGTAGAACGTCCCTTCAAACTAGTTCTGAATTGTGGTTTTACAAACATCTCTGTCCCCTTAAGATTATAACAACTTTGTCTTTTAACAAAATGCATTTGGATATTTAAAGGTAATGCATTATTTTGAGCCCTATACATAACTGATAAAATATTATAGTCTACCAAATCATGGAACTTCAATAACTTCAGTTGATAAAATAATGTACTTGATGGATGACGGTAATGTTTTCTAGTGATAATTCTTACAGCTCTTTTCTGTAATACAAAAATAGGCTTTGTGATTGTTTTACACGCATTCCCCCAAACATCAATACAATAGATTAAGTGTGGAACAATGATTGTGTTATACAACAAATACAGAGTACTTGAATGTACACCTCCAAGACACTTTTGCTTTTGCCCAGCAAAACCTGAAAAGGTCTGCTGAGGGACGCAAGGCGTACTATGACCAGAAGGCTTCCCATGATGAACTCCAAGTGGGAGACAGAGTCTTGTACTATACTTTCGCCCCCACAGCCGGGAAAGGAGGGTCCGGGACCGGTACTCTCGCCCGCAAACTAATGCCCAGGTGGACGGGACCTCATTTGATAACAGATAAAGTGTCCTCAGTTGTCTACGGAATCAAAATCAACAAAGGTCGCAAACGGCCAATTGTTAAGTGGGTACATCGCCCTGCCCTCATATCTGAGGGCCCCACAGACCGTGACATGTTTTAAAAAAGGTCTTAAAACCTTTCTTTTTATCCAGTTTTTTAAATAATTAATTGTGCTTTTGTTTTTTATTGCACCCAGTTTTTTGAGTATTTTATCTGCATTTTGTGAATTTTAAGTTTTTGATGCAATCATCTGTGAGGCTCCATCCTCTTGGTTGTTCCTCTTCTTTGTTGCATTTATGGTTGATTTTTATCTTGATTTTATTTTTCATTGTAGCACTTTGAGATCTGTTTGATGTAAAGTGCGTTATAAATAAAAGTTATTATTATTATTATTATTACATCGAAATCAAATCAAACCTTTTGAGGCGTTCAATGACTCCGCAAATGACGAAGTTCTGACAAACTCACAGACTTCATGGGAAAATAAGGTCGTCCAAACACAGGATAGTAAATAAACTAAACAGTTTAAACTGTATTTCTTGTGTGTGACACGTTGGAATCTGACGACCAGAGTGAGTTTGACGTAGTGAAACGTTGTTTTTAGTTGCTTGATTGCTACTTTTGTTGTTATTGAAGTTGTTATTGTTTTCTGAACACTCCCAGCCAAAAGAGGTTTTGATTGTTGATAAGTTGAAGACTTAAATGGATTTAACTATGCCAACATGCTGTTCATTTTGTTAAAGATCTCAATCTTTGATGAGTCATTGTAGATTAATACTACTTAAGGTACTATAATCTACACTGATCTCCCAATCATTTAGGTAGAACCGATTCGATCGTTTCTATTCTAGATCTATTCATTTTGATGAGTCTCGCCATAGACTTCAAAATTTATAGGGAATACCAAATCTTGCGTCGTTCGTCTAAAAGACAACAGACATTTAGACCAAACTAGATTTCATTTTTATTTTAGTTTAACCTAAACTAAGTAATGAATGGAGGAATAGTTTGAAAGAAGAGGCCTTCGTTACAGAAGCCCTCCACATTTCTATAGGTATAGATCCCTATATCTGATTTTTACAGCATTGATCCACCCCTTAATTGGTAATTGTAGCTGATCTAATCCATGATAGCTTACATACCAGGTGCATATAGGTAAGGCTTAATGTAGAATCCCAATCATAAGCCCACCTAAAACCACATAATTGCATGACACATTGAACCAGGGTGGCACCGACTGGAAGCCATCCAGCCTGCAACCTTCGATGTGGGGACCTGCTGATCCAACGTTGGTCTTCAACCTTCATCCAAGGGCCGCCTCCTCTGCTTCAATCGAGGGATCCCCTCTACATGCTGATTAAAATCCATTCTTGCTGATGAAATCACTAACCCCCATCGTTGTGGAAGTACCGTTGTGGATTATAAGACTTTGTTTCCAAGGGATCACAGACTCAGTTTTCCATGGGTTAACAGACTATGTTTTCCAAAGGATTGAAAGCTTACCGCAATGGGATTACCTACGAACAGTATGGAATTTCCAAAAACATTATGGGAGTATAATTTTGAACTTTTTTTTTGACTTTTTTTCCACTTGCTGGATTACATAGAGGTCAGAGACATTCGGTGGTATCCTTTCGTGTTGGAACTCATCTCCAAGGACAGGCGATGACTTCCAAAAAGGGGGACTGTAGTGATACAGGCCTTCATGCTTGACCTTCAAGTACACCTCTCTGCATCTCTTTGAAACTCTAAGTGTTACACTTTCTTGAAGCTCTCAAGGAAACAAGTGACACTATTATTGTTACAATTATTTTGAATTAATGGACACTAATTAATCAGATTGAACTTTCTCTTTAATGTGTGTTAATTCAGAATTGATCTACAGTATATTTTGTCATTTAATGATGATCTGTTACTTGCATGAGTTTGACCCTTCTGCTGGTTTATTTCTGCAGAACAGGTTTTAATATTATGGCACAGTTCAGGGTAAACTTTTAACTTGCAACTTCCTTCTCTGTTTTGTCTGTGAAAGTTAGCCATAATATTCTCTGTGCTCACAGGCCAGGCCATCTGGCCGATTCTGTAAACAGTTTTCCTGTTGTCCGTCAAGAGACATTTCTGCCTATGGGATGAAAACTCCATCCGTTGTTTTGTTAAACCAGCCAATAGTTATTGAGGAGGTGGGGGAGACCCCGCCTCCCATATAAAGATCCACTTCCTGCATTTTCACTTTAGTGTCGAAGGAGAGAACTTGCTACCAACTGGTTTCTCCTCTAGAAAAAGCTGGAAACGTCCCGGTCATTGTGTCAATTAGACCCACGTCTCAGCTGGAGTCACGGCAAAGCCTTGCTGTGCCTCAAAACACTCATTTCTGAAAGAATTTGTTTTCTGAAGTTTTATTTTGAAAATAAGTCAGTGTGATTGGCTCTGTTCCTGCCGGTGAAAGCGTGCTCCCGTTCGTCTGAATCAGCCATACACGGAAGTCGACTGGACGTGAGCTGGACCACACAGTCCGGTAGTGTCCACAAACTTCTCAGCCCTCATCTCCAAGGGACTATCGTCACCAGGTAAAGAGGCGTTGTTTGTATGCTGAACGCTCGGAAGTACAGCCGGACCTGTTCGGGAAGGTGCCACCCTGGTAGTTTCAAAATAATTAACTTCGGTTAACTTAGCTTTCAATTCTTTAATCTTCCTCCTATTTCTTCCTTTTTCTTAACACAGTGAAACTTTAAGTAATGTGCCAACAGTTAAATTCTAACTGTCTGTTTGTTTTAATTTGAATTCTTGTCAACGTAGTTATTAAATCAGAGCTAATATCGATACAAATGTTTAATGTACTTTTATGATAATTTCAATAAAAGGTCTATTTTCTGGTGGACCAACATAAATTGAAGTCTCTCGTGAAATTACATTTTTCCTAGTCACAGTTAAAGCAATTTAATATCGGAAAAAGGGTGAACTCGCGAATTGGTGGTAAGTTTGTGCAGATAAACTCTGCTCAGACCTGCGCATCTAAAATATAGGTAAGTCAGTAAACTGACCAATAAGTCCTATATTATTACAATAATGGTGGCCCTGTAAGTGTTTAAATACCTTACAGTGCCTATATTGTTACAAGAGCTTTATCATTCAATAGGACTTTATCATTCAATAGGACTTTATCATTCAATAGGACTTTATCATTCAATAGGACTATAGAACTTTCTTCTCGCTGCTCTTCCATAAAGGCCAGATTTGTGGAGTGCATCTGTCATCTGTTTGCAGATTCTCCCACCCGCACTGTGGATCTCTGCAACTCCTCCAGAGTTATCATGAGCTATGTTTCCATCCAATTTAAATTCGATTTTTGAGCGAATTTTAGAAAATTTCGCTAAAATGTAAATTAAAATTATGAGGATCAGAAGTGTTTCCATTAACTGGCTTGAAGCGCATCTGCAATGCCACGCAAAGCGTCTCTACGTCAGACGTCAGCGTCATTACGTCACACGTCAGCGCCATACGTCAGACGTCAGCGTTACGCACTTCCACAGTAAACAGGAAGTAGCGTTTGAAAACAGACATCTCGGCAAAATGGAGAGAATATTTCAGGTATGTGTTGCTATCGGGCAAGTTGTATTTATTCTGTCATGCCAACTAGTTTTAGCGATGTTACATGTTGTCCGGAGCGGAAACAGCTGATCAGTCACGTGACGTGAATGTTCGCTGCGGCAGAACTGAGTCGGCTAATCTGTTTCCATCTGTCGTTTAGCCGACTCAGCTCTGAATCGACTCCCCAAAAACTACCTCAAGCGAGCGTATAAACTTTAGAGCGACTTAGAGGAAGTTAACTCGAATTATGCCGTTTCCATTTAGCTTTTCTGATGCGATGCTTCATAATGCGCACCTAGAAACCTTGATGGAAACACGCCTATGGACTTGTTGGCTGCTCCTTAGATTACTGCTCTTCTTGCGCAATAATCTATTTAGGTGAAAGGTCATGCCTTTTACGTTTGCAGTTGTGCCATACTCTGCATTGTCTCTGTGAGGCGTTCAAATTTATGGGTATTGTTTTATAATCTAACAC
>JBBPBX010031721.1:0-25700 GCA_038048925.1 Garcialebias charrua | reverse complement strand
ATGCTTCTACTCTCTCCCCCCTCTCTCTTGCTCTTGCGCTCTATAAATAAATAAAATATATATATAACTACTACTAATTACCATCTTTATTTAAATTACATGATTTCTTAGAATTCAGCAGGTTGTAATTTAACCTCTGACAACTTGAATTAACTTGACTTAAAACAGTCTTTGATTTTCAGAAAATAATATTGTTTTCTAGGAGTAGCTTCAGATTTTTAAAAACATTTCCACACTTTTTAAAACTGTAATCATTTGAAGGTTTTAAAAATCACATACTGGTGACATTAGTTTAAAAAAATAAAAATCCAACAAATTTTAAAACCCTATATTGTGGAACTAAACTGTCCCTATGTGTGAGTGAGAGAGTAAATGGTTGTTTGTCTCTATGTGTCCCTGTGATGGACTGGAGACCTGTCCAGGGTGTCCCCCACGGCTCACCCACCTCTGGAGTCAGGCACCAGCTTCCCGCTGATCCTAAATGGAAAAGTGGTTAAAGAAAATGGATGAAGGATGTATGAGAACGTACAATTAAAATAATTCGAAGACTTCCTGTCCCAAAATAATCTTGTTTAATGGTCACACCTAGCCTGGCCCTCGCCTTCCTGCACAGCTCCGCTCAATTCTCATTTCCCTTCACTGCACAGTGAAGCACAGGGTATGGTTTCAACCAGGCTAGGTCACACCAATAAACCTCTAAAACTGAGGCTACAGTTCTCAACTGGAAAAAAGGATGTCTTGTCTGGGTTAGAGATGAAGGTTCACCTCAAGGAATTCAAATGTCTTCGTTTATAGTGATGGCAGGATGGAGCAGGAGATTGGATTCTCATCCACAAGAATGAGGATGTTGCTCTGATCCCGCAATGTGACAAAAAGTTCACTTACTAGACAATGCTTTTAATTTACTGTCTACAAAGTATATTCCAACCCTCACTAATGGTCGTAAGTTATGAATCGTGACCAAAAGATAAAGACCTTGGATGCAAGCAGCTGGAATGAGCTTCCTCTGCAGGGAGGCCGGGTCTGGACTGAGGAGCTCCATCATCTGGAGGGAGCTCAGATTAAAGCTGCTGCCCCACTTTGAAAGGAGTCAGCAGGTGGTTCAGCCCCATCCAACTGGGAGGACACCCCAGGACAGGCCCAGAACTTTCTGGAGGGATATCCTCTCTGGCCTGGGAATGTCTTCCTCAGGAGGAGGTGGGGAGTGCTGCAGGGGAGAAGGATGTCGAGGTTTCCTTCCTGGACCTGTTATCTCTGTGATGTGGTGACAGATAAGCTGTAGGAAATAGATGGATGATTGACAGAAGACATGTTTATTGTCACGGTTTGGGGTTACCCTGGTGTGTTGCAGCCCTAAACTTAAATAATGGAAATTAATTGGTCCAAAAGTGGATGCTGTCAACGTTTCACCATCAAGAAAGTCCTCAGCACACAGAAACCCATGAGGATTGACTCAAAAAGAAGGAACTAGAGTAGGACTGTTCAACTGGCGGCCCGGGGGCCACATCAGACCCACAGGTGAGCTCAGCTCGGCCCACCAACGGGTTCATTTTTAAATAAAACTTCATTTTAAATCCTAAAACAACCTTGCTTTATGACAATAACGTCCGACCCCCCTGAGCTCTTGGCTTTCAGTATGTGGCCCCTGAGCAGTTCAGTTGAATAGCCCTGGTCTAGAGGTTTTGAATCTGTTTGTGTGGGTTTAAACAGACAGTACTGGCAACAACACCTGAACTTTACTAAACTTGAAAGAATTGCACGTTTAAAAAGTGGACAACAGACATTTCTTAAACTAACTTGAAGCGGTGAACGGGTCTTAAAACGATTCAAACTTCCTTGCAGAAAGCAGCGATGGCTTCACAAACTGATGTTGTCAATAAGCGATGTTCCCAAGCTGAGCGATTGGTGAATAATTTACAAGAAAAGTGCTGCTTCTGCAGTCGGGCAGGCCGCCATGCCTCCTTAATAATGAGGGGCATGACCTGCTGGTATACAGCTGAGGAGAACATCTTGGCAGCGACGATCAAAACAAAACTTCAGAGAGCGTGAACGGCTTCTTCAAAAGGGTTCGGGAAAGTGGAGTGTAGCGCAAAAGGCCCACGGTGGACGTGAACGGTAGAGAGCTTTGCTTTGCTCCACATCCGTCCTGTGACAGTAGCTCTGCGGACCTGGAATCTGTTTCTTGACCTGCGGATGGGCAGAGTAGAGTGCTGACCTTTCAAGGATGGGTCCTTGAGCTTTTTTGGGGGGACAGTCTCTTAGGAGCCAGCAAGATCATTCAACTGCTTTTCATCTGACACAGCAGAGAGGCCGTCCTTCACAAAACTCGTTGTTAACCACTGTCTGAGTGCGAGCAGCAACGTATTAAACAGGTGTTTTCATTTGAGTGAATTCACAACATAATCTGTTTTATATTCATGAGGAGGTTTGGTAACTCCCTGACCAAAGCTTTGCGTCGACTATCAGCACGATTTAGCAGAGTGTTTATTTCCGCCTGAATCCGAGGGGCTGAAACCAGGGGAACATTTTAATTACAACCATTCAATCACAGCATTGTGTTGTAAGGACAGAGAAGTGGATGGTCGTAAGGGAAGGAAACACACGCTTGCATTAACATGCAAAAGATCCCCCACACTGTAGGTTCTTCCAAACTCAGAAATGAGTAAAAAACAAAGAAACGCCTACAGAAAATTAGAGAAATTGCATTTCCTGTGAAAACGCAGTGTGAATGCTTATTGCAGAAGAACTTGTTGAAAAACAGCTGAAATTAGCTCAAAACCTGCTGAAATGTAGTTGAAATGGAATAACAGCCTAAGTTAGCAGAAGAAAGCAGAAATAACTCATATTTGATTAATTAGGTTTAAATAAGCAGAAATGAGCACAAAAATGAGCAAATTAGCTAAAAACAAGGCTGAAATTAGTGAGGAGTAACTGAAAAGGCAGAAAGAAGCTTCAACTACTAGAAGGAAGTGAAAAAATGTGGAATTGGAAGAAAAAAATTATTAGCATAAAACAGCTGAATAATAGCTGAAATAGCAGAAAAAGCTGAAACTTCTAGAAAAAAAATTAAAGGAGCATAGCATGTAGCAGAAAGAAGTAGGCTGAAAGAAGAAATTACCATGAAAAACTTGAATTTATCTGAAACCAGCTGAAATTAGTTAGAATATGCTGAAAAGGTAGAACAAGCTTCAATAGCAGAAGAAAGCAGAAAGAACATGTTTGTTTAATTAGGCTGAAAGAAGCAGAAATTAGCACAAAAAACTGGAAATTATCTGAAAAAGCTGAAAGTAGCACAAAAAACAGCTGAAAAGTAGCTAAAACAGCAGAAAGAAGCTTAATTACCAGAAGGAAGTAGAGAGAGTGCGTTTTTGCTGAATTAGCCTGCAAAATGTTGAAACAAGTGCAAAAAAATGTTGAGTTAGCTGACAAAGCCAGCAGCTTAAATTAGCATAAAACACCTCAATAGTAGCTGAAACTTGCAGAAATACAAAGTACCGGTAAGCTTACAGGAGCATAACAAGCAGGAAGAAGCAGGAAGAAGTTAGAAGAAGCCAAAAATGTTGTAGTTAGCAGAAATAATCTGAAAGGAGCACAAAACAGAAAAGAAAAAAAGCTGAAAGTAGTTGAAAAAAGTTTACATTTACTCAAGGAAGCTGAACCAGAACAAAATGAAAGGAGAAGTAAAAGGTTGTAAACAGGTCTAAAGATTTGAAGGATGTAAAAACAGAAAAGAAAAAAAGCTGAAAGTAGTTGAAAAAAGTTTACATTTACTCAAGGAAGCTGAACCAGAACAAAATGAAAGGAGAAGTAAAAGGTTGTAAACAGGTCTAAAGATTTGAAGGATGTAAAATGAGCTCAATTCATTTCCTATGAGAAAAAATTATCAGAAAGGGCTAAATATTTCAAAAAGCTAAAGTTGCACTTCTACCAAAAGTCACATCACCCTTCTAAATGAGCTGAACGTTTTGGTAAATGATTTGTTCAAATAGCACAAAAATTGTAGAACAAATGTCGAAAACGAACAGAAGAAAAATGGATCACGATAGTGTGAATGCTTCATAAAGATTCACACATTAATGTTCTGGTTCGTCAGCAGATGGCTGCGTGATGGATGTGCTGCTGCTGGAAGGAGGACTGTTGTATTTCCAGGAGGAGATGGAGTTGGTTTCCAGCACACTCCTGGTTCTGGAGAGTGAAGCTGTGTGATTATACTGGCTCAAACTGGCACGTCTCCTCTTCTTCAGCAGGATTTGACTCTTCCTCAAAGCTTGTGCAACAACTGTGCACAAACAACTCACCTGCACCCGGTGCCTCGGCTCTTTCGGCTCCAAAGTGCACGACACCCAAGTCTTTCTTGACCTTAGAGCTGAGCGTACACAGCTTTTCAATTTGCCAAAAACTCCCCCTGAAAAATGAAAGAATAAAAACAACGTCGCTGACAGCTGCTGCTTTCTGAGGAGATTTTCACTCTCACTCAGAAGACTCCCCGAGATGATGGATGTGTGGGTGGGAGGGGGTCGACAGGATTTTGGAAGATCTCTGCGCTTTGTCAGACATCACCTTCTGAGTGAACAACTGCAGGTTTGAATAAAGACCTGGCATTTTTTAAAGGCATGCATATCACCTGATACTTTTCATGTCAGACTTTTAAACTTTGACCATCCTACTAGGTTAAGACAAAGTTTTTGCTGTTTTTGTCAAACCCAAAGGTGGGCGCTAGACCGCTAGGGAGCGCTAAAGCGCTAATCCGCTTATAGCGGACCTAAACAATTTGTTAGCTTTACAGCGGATTGACTAACTTTTATAATTCATAAGCGGATTTGCGCTATTTTTATTTAAAATGCAGTACCGCTAATAACTAATTATCTATCAGTAAAAACGAAAAAACTTATTTACGGGCTCTTAAATCAACCGGACGACTGCTAACAGACCATATCCTGTCAGCGCCGGATGTGGTCCGTGACAAAAAAGCGTCCCCCTCAGTCTCTTGGCTAGAGAGAGCGCAGTTAGCAGCCAGTGTGTTACTCTGCAGCCTTATTGCTTGTTTTCGAAGAGTCAGACGAAGAGTTTTTAACATGGAGGGTGAACTTATGGATGTTTCTCAGCGGCCTACGCGACGCGTCTGGATTTAAAAAAGTAGTTCGCCATTTGCCCTCTTCAAAATGGCGGCGGCCACAGAAGCTAAGGACTTTCCAAGAAAACACGGTAAAAACAATTATTTCTTTGCTGAGAAAAAATATATTTCTTAGCTGACTTTATAGCACAAGGTTTTTCTGAGCTTAACCGGTTCACGAAATGGTCAAATCTGCTGGATTTAAAAAAGTAGTTCGCCATTTGCCCTCTTCAAAATGGCGGCCGCGACGGCCACAGAAGCTAAGGACTTTCCAAGAAAACACGGTAAAAACAATTATTTCTTTGCTGAGAAATAATATATTTCTTAGCTGACTTTATAGCACAAGGTTTTTCTGAGCTTAACCGGTTCACGAAATGGTCAAATCTGCTGGATTTAAAAATAGTTCGCCATTTGCCTTGTTCAAAATGGCGGTTAGCGTGTTAACTTTCCAAGAAAACACGGTAAAAACAATTATTTCTTTGCTGAGAAATAATATATTTCTTAGCTGACTTTATAGCACAAGGTTTTTCTGAGCTTAACCGGTTCACGAAATGGTCAAATCTGCTGGATTTAAAAATAGTTCGCCATTTGCCTTGTTCAAAATGGCGGTTAGCGTGTTAGCGTTAGCGTCCACTAGCATTGCTAATACATAAGCGCTTTTGAAATTGCGGACCTCAATAAATTAATAAGTGCTTTAGAAATAGCGGAACTAATTTTTGGATTAGCGCTGCCCAGCACTGGTCAAACCTTTGGGGGAAAAATAGGAACCAGCAGGTTTTCACACAATGTTTGCTGTCAGTGACTCTGATAGTCATCAGAGCAAGAAGACAAAGGAGACAGTATAGTTTTAGCACTGACAGGATCTGTTGTTCGTAACTTTTTTTGTTTTATGGTTAAGTTTACTTCATGTTTTGTGATTCCTGCATACTGGTGTTTTTCAGCTCCTCTGTCCTGCCACGCCCACCTCACCTGTTCCTTACAGCTGTTCTCATCAGCATTCCCTTCATCCTCAGCAGAGCATTACTGGCTTTCATCGCCACAGTCTTTACTGGTTCTCCTTGTGATTCTCCCCAAGTATGTTTAGCGAGTACGGTAGTCCCTCGTTTATTGTGGGTGTTTGGTTCCTAACCCCCCACCCCACCGCACCACCCCTGCAGTAAGTGAAATTTTGCGAAGTAGTGACATTATGTTTATTTCAGTATTTATTTATGTTTTAAGGCTTTATTTTAATTTATTTGTAAAATGTGTTCATTTAAAAATAAAATACAAACAATCCCATAAATGATAACGCACAAAATACAAAAAAATGAAAGGTAGCAGAAAGAAGAAAACATCTTATTTTATCTGCCCCTTTTTACAAACAATCAGTTCAAACAATAATAATCTTCCAGTAACAGAACAAAATGAATAACTCTTTCTAATTTTTCTAACTAATACAATACACATTACGCTACTTCATAGTCAAAAATATTGGAAAAAGTTGTTTACACCCAGCTGAAGGACTTTTTGGATGAATTTAAAATTTTGGAGGTCTTCCAGTCTGGTTTTAAAACCTACCATAGCACTGAATCTGCTCTTTTAAGGGTTTTTAATGATATATTTTTATCGCTGGATTCTGGAAACTGTGTTTTACTTGTGCTTTTAGATTTAACAGCTGCTTTTGACACAGTCGACCATGAAATTCTTATCGCCAGATTGGAGCAATGGGTGGGCATCACTGGCTCAGCTCTGCAGTGGTTTAGGTCCTACCTTTCAAATCGAAGTTTCAGTGTGAAGATTGATAATTTTACCTCTGCATCTGCTGCCCTCCCCTGGGGTGTACCCCAGGGATCTATCCTTGGTCCTCTGCTCTTCTCACTTTACCTTCTGCCACTCGGTTCTATTTTCAGAAAACATGGTGTGCAGTTTCATTTGTACGCGGATGACTGTCAAGTCTATTTTCCTATAAAACAAAATGGCTCCACGCAGTCTCTTTTGGACTGTCTTGGTGACATTAGAGGGTGGATGGCGCTTAATTTCCTTCATTTTAATGATAAAAAGACCGAGGTTATGGTCTTTAAATCTAGTGCTCCTGACAGTCCCACCACTTTTGATTTTTCCTCTTTGGCCCCATATGAAAAGTCGATTGTGACAAATCTAGGAGTGAAAATTGACCCCTGCCTGAAACTGGACTGTCACATCAACAGCATGGTTAAGTCCTCGTTCTTTCATCTGAGGCGCCTGTCAAAAATCAAGCCCCTCCTTTCTAGACGCCACTTAGAGACCGTAATCCACGCTTTTATTACTTCACGCCTGGATTATTGTAACTCTCTTCTGATTGGAGTAAATAAGGCCTCGCTTTCTCGGTTGCAGCTGGTACAAAATGCTGCTGCACGATTTTTGACTGGTACAGGCAGACGTGAGCACATCACTCCAGTCTTAATGTCCCTTCATTGGCTTCCTGTCCAGTTTCGAATCCATTTTAAAGTTTTATTGTTTGTTTTTAAGTCTTTGAACGGTTTTAGTCCCTCTTATCTGTCTGAACTGCTTCAGCTTTATGTGCCATCACGTGCTCTCAGATCCGCTGACCAGATGCTTTTAGCAGTCCCAAAAACCTTTTATAAGACCAGAGGAGACAGAGCATTTTCAGCTCTGGCTCCTAAATTGTGGAACGAGCTGCCACTGAAGGTCAGGCAGGCCCCATCAATATCTGTTTTTAAAACTCGTTTAAAAACACATATGTTTTCATTGGCTTTTAAACCAGAATGAGTTCACATCTCTGTTTTAATGTTGTTTTTACTTGTGATGTTCCGATATTTATATGATTGAGATTGTTTTTATTGTTTTGTGCTTGTTTTTGTTCTTGTACAGCACTTCGGACGGCTGTTGATGTATTTTTAAGTGCTTTATAAATAAATATGGTATGGTATGGTATGGAAGTAGTGACATTATGTTTATTTCAGTATTTATTTATGTTTTAAGGCTTTATTTTAATTTATTTATAAAATGTGTTCATTTAAAAATAAAATACAAACAATCCCATAAATGATAACGCACAAAATACAAAAAAATGAAAGGTAGCAGAAAGAAGAAAACATCTTATTTTATCTGCCCCTTTTTACAAACAATCAGTTCAAACAATAATAATCTTCCAGTAACAGAACAAAATGAATAACTCTTTCTAATTTTTCTAACTAATACAATACACATTACGCTACTTCATATATATTTTTTAACAATTCAGTTTTGATCATTTTCTTAAATGTAAACATTGACTTGGCATTTTTAACTTCATTCTCCAAACCATTCCATAATCCAATTTCCTGGATTGAGGTAGACCGTCCCTTCAAACTAGTTCTGTATTTTGGTTTTACAAATATCTCTGTCCCCTTAAGATTATAACAACTTTGTCTTTTAACAAAATGTATTTGGATATTTAAAGGTAATGCGTTATTCTGAGCCCTATACATAACTGATAAAATATTATAATCTACCAAATCATGGAACTTCAATAACTTCAGTTGATAAAATAATGTACTAGATGGATGACAGTAATGTTTTCTGGTGATAATTCTTACACCTCTTTTCTGTAAAACAAAAATAGGCTTTGTGATTGTTTTACATGCTTTCCCAAAACATCTACAAATCTCAACACCCTCAATTTTGAATGGAACATCAACAGTTTTCTTTTTATTACTGAATATCATGTAATTAGTTTTTATCTAGATTTAATGATAATTTATTGAGTTTAAACCAAGTTTGTATTTTGACAAATTCTGTCTTCATCAACTCCAACATCTGTTCTATATCTTTACCCAAACAAAAAAATGTGGTATCATCTGCAAAAAGGACACATTTAAGGAGTCCTGACACATTTACCAAGTCATTCACATATAAAATAAATAGCTTTGGTCCAAGTACAGAGCCTTGAGGAACTCCACATGTGATATTGCAGAGGTCAGATCTTACACCATTTATTTGTACAAACTGTTTCCTATCTTTCAAATAGCTAGATACCCACTGCAATGCTGGTCCTCTAATACCATATTTGTTCAATTTTTCAAGGAGAATAGTGTGGTCAATAGCATCGAATGCTTTTTTTAAATCAACAAAAATACTGACACAATATTGTTTTTGATCGACAGCATGTTATAAACCCTTCCCGCACTCTTGCAATGTTCTAAACTCTTAAACCTATGACTTTGGAGATCCAGCACAAAGTCCAAATAATCCAGAGAAATCTGATGAACAAAGTCCAGGTGAGCTCCAGAGAAGACAATGGACCTCCAAGCAACGCCTCCCCACTTGAGAAGCTCCCTGGGCCAGCAAGCAGCACTCAGATTGACCGATGAGGCTGGAAGTAGTCCTGGTCCAGTTCTGAGTGGCTCTCCCTTAAAGTTACTATGAATAAAGACCAAACTTTTTAGTTAGGTTTGGACCCAGATTGAAACTTTCCTTCCCTTTTGGTAGAAGGCAGCGGGCTAGAAGTACTGTAGAACTCCGAGAAGTGCACTGTTGCCTTGTGGGTAATGTAGGTATTTTGGACTGGCGATGACTTATTGAAAGAAAACTACAAAATGTCGGCGCCTGTCCGATTCATTACTTTTTTGTTATTAACTTTTTGCCAACCAGGTGAGTACAGTAATATTACTGTAAAGTGAAATGTATTTGTAATTGTTTTTTCTATCCTAACATGTGCTTTTTTGTCTTTCAGGTGTACCTGGACCTATTTCTGGACCTGCCATTCTGTGTTCATTTGTCTCTCCTTCCTGTTCCTCTCAAACCCAGCCGGTCAAACGGATGCAGCTTGTCCTGAGCCTGGTTCTGCTGGAGGTTTCTGCCTTTTAAAAGGGAGTTTTTCCTTTCCACTGTTGCCACTGTGCTTGCTCAGGATGGGAGACTGTGACGAAGTGAAGATTCAACATGTCTGCTGGCTTCCTTAGAGCACTTTACTAATTGGCTTTTCTATGTATGTGAATGTTCCTGTTCAGTGCCCTGAGACAACTTTGTTGTGATATGGCGCTATATAAATAAACTGAATTGAATTAAAGTCGACAGTCATGTGTCGTGCACTGCACTTTTTAAAACTAATTGTACAATATTACTTTACGTTCACAAACCATATAGAGCAAGTCCACGAAAGTTGAACCGCAAAGTAGCGAGGGACTACTGTACTGTAGTAATTGTTGCCAATTCAGCATTTTGTTTTGTCTATGAGTCTGTTTGCATTCCTGAATCCAATCCTCCACACTGCATTAAAAATAATTCTGTCATGCAAAGAAGAAGCCACACATAAACACCATGCATGTTCTTTGGGCCAACACTCATTTAAAAAGAACTGAGTAACGTTGAAAGTTTATTTTATTTTTTAACGACAGATGAAATGTCCTCTGTGCTAGGAAGGAGTGACCATCTGGCCTGTTATCAGCATAGTTCAAAAGCCTACCTCTCTGATGGTATGGGGGTGAGTTAGGGCCTGGGCAGCTTATACATCTAGAAAGGCACCATCAATGCACAACAGTTTAGAGAGGTTTAAAAACAACATGTGTTTTCAGCCAGCCAAAGTATTTTTCATGGAAGGTCTTGCATATTTCAGCAAGACAATGTTAAACTATACAACAGCATGGCTTCATATAAGAGTCCAGGTGCTGAACCACCCCACATGCAGTCCAAACTCTCAACAATAAACAATGTTCTCCTAAAAACAACAACAACAAATCTGCAGCTGGTCTCCTCAGCTCCCAAACATTTAAAAACTGTTTTAAGAGTGGATGCTTCTTAGTATTAAATATAAGTCAAAAGTCAAAGTCAAGTCAAAGTCAACTTTATTGTCAGAACTACAATATGTACAGGACATACACAGGATTGAAATTGCGTTTCTCTAACCAACTTTTATTAGATGTTGTTCTGCCATCAAATCTTAAATGGACCTATTTTATAATAAAGGAGGACGCCATCTCCACGTGGTCCACACTGCTCTCACCCACCTGGAGCAGAAAGACTCATACGTCCATGCTCTTTGTGGACTTCACATCTGCCTTCAACACCATGATCCCCCAAACCCTGATGGACAAACTATTCACACTTGGACTAAGCCCCTCTATTTGTAACTGGGTACTAGACTTCTTAACAGACAGACCACAGTCCGTGAGGATCCACAACTTCTCCTCCTCCACCATAACCCTCAGCACTGGCTCTCCTCAAGGATGTGTGTTGAGCCCTCTTCTGTTCACTCTGCTCACATATGATTGTGCAGCTACCCATCCAGGCTGTCATATTGTTAAGTTTGCAGATGATACAGCGGTGGTGGGATGTATCACAAACAATGATGAGTCCAGCTACAGTCAGGAGGTGGAACACCTGGAGAGCTGGTGCAAAGAGAATAATCTTCACATGAATGTGAAGAATACAAAGGAGATGAATGTGGACTTCAGAAGGAACAAACACACACCTGAACATAGGAGGATTTGAAGTGGTCTCCAGCTAAGTACTTGGGTGTACACATGAATGATAACCTCAGCTGGAGCAACAACACCACCAGCCTGATCAAGAAAGGTCATCAGAGACTCTACTTCCTCAGACGGCTGAGACGAGCTGGTCTGAGCAGCCCAGTTCTCACCTCCTTCTACAGGTGTGCAGTGGAGAGCGTCCTGTGCTCCAGCATCAACGTGTGGCATGGAGGCTGCACAGTTGCAGAGAGGAAAGCTCTACAGAGAGTGGTGAAGGCTGCACAGAAGTCTGTTGGAGTCAGTCTCCCCACCATCACAGACATTTACACCTCCAGATGCAGGAAGAGAGCCACCTGCATCATGAAGGACCCCACTCACCCAGCACACACACTTTTTGCCCCACTCCCCTCATGTCGGAGGTTGAGGAGCATTAACTGTAGAACCACTAGACTGAGGAACAGCTTCTACCTTGAGGCTGTTAGACTCATGAATCTCTAACCAGAATAATCACTGTGTCACATCATGTTGCTGCTGATCTGTTTCATGTTGCTGCTGATCTGTTTCATGTTGCTGATCTGTTTCATGTTGTTGCTGATCTGTTTCATGTTGTTGCTGATCTGTTTCATGTTGTTGCTGATCTGTTTCATGTTGTTGCTGATCTGTTTCATGTTGCTGCTGATCTGTTTCATGTTGTTGCTGATCTGTTTCATGTTGCTGATCTGTTTCATGTTGTTGCTGATCTGTTTCATGTTGTTGCTGATCTGTTTCATGTTGCTGCTGATCTGTTTCATGTTGCTGCTGATCTGTTTCATGTTGTTGCTGATCTGTTTCATGTTGCTGCTGATCTGTTTCATGTTGTTGCTGATCTGTTTCATGTTGCTGCTGATCTGTTTCATGTTGCTGCTGATCTGTTTCATGTTGCTGCTGATCTGTTTCATGTTGCTGCTGATCTGTTTCATGTTGCTGCTGATCTGTTTCATGTTGCTGCTGATCTGTTTCATGTTGCTGCTGATCTGTTTCATGTTGCTGCTGATCTGTTTCATGTTGCTGCTGATCTGTTTCATGTTGCTGCTGATCTGTTTCATGTTGCTGCTGATCTGTTTCATGTTGCTGCTGATCTGTTTCATGTTGCTGCTGATCTGTTTCATGTTGCTGCTGATCTGTTTCATGTTGCTGCTGATCTGTTTCATGTTGCTGCTGATCTGTTTCATGTTGCTGCTGATCTGTTTCATGTTGCTGCTGATCTGTTTCATGTTGCTGCTGATCTGTTTCATGTTGCTGCTGATCTGTTTCATGTTGCTGCTGATCTGTTTCATGTTGCTGCTGATCTGTTTCATGTTGCTGCTGATCTGTTTCATGTTGCTGCTGATCTGTTTCATGTTGCTGCTGATCTGTTTCATGTTGCTGCTGATCTGTTTCATGTTGCTGCTGATCTGTTTCATGTTGCTGCTGATCTGTTTCATGTTGCTGCTGATCTGTTTCATGTTGCTGCTGATCTGTTAATGATGTGTTCATTCATACTCATCTGCTCACACAGACTCATGTTCATGCCGCTGTTCGGCGAATTGTTTTAGTGCTTAGTGTATTATTAGTTGACGTTTTTCTTAGTTCATTTCTTAGATCTTATTACTGTTTTTCTTTTACATTTTATCGTTGGATGTAACTGGGATCTTGTGTACAAAACTTCCTGTGCCAACAACAATAAAGAATATCTGAATCTGAAAATTTTTACATTAATTTGTTCAATCATTTTGTTTTATTTACCGTTTTATAGTGAATGAAATATGAGTTTATGAGATGTGTAGATCCAAATTAAAAAACCCACACAAGGTTTCAGCTGATGATAATAATAAGAAGGCACTCCAGAGTTTGTGTTCATATCTGCAGCTGATATTATTTAACCTTATATGACTGACTCCTCACAGAGGTGGTGTTTGTTACTGTGGCATTTTGTTGGCACTTCCATGAGCTGAACCTCTTTAGGAGGCTTTGTGAGGGTTTCTGATGGCATCAGGATCTCCTGCTGAGCTGTTCAGACAAGGCCGCATTTCTTACAGGAAGAGATGAAAATCGATGCTGCAGGTATAAAAACTGGTTCTTACTGGTTTTTAAACTGGCCTTTAACACCTGTAGGTCTTTAACACACAGAGGATGAGGCTAAATGAGATTTAGCAGGAAGGAAATTTGTCATGGATGTTAGGGGTGACCCCCCTCACACACACACACACACACACACACACACTCCCGCACGCCTCCAATTCAGCTTGTTTTATGAACTGGGTGGGTGCGTGCGCTCCAGTCACGAGCAAAGGAAAGGGAAATGATTGTAAATCCCATTCAGTGCCTTATGCATCCTTTTGACAAGAAGGAAAACTTTTTTTTCTCACTTTCTCAGCACTCCGGCTCAGTGCGCAAAGCACATCCAACTTTTACGCATCGACCTACCTGAAGTCCACCTGCGCATCCCCGCGTTCCTCCTTCACAACATCCACGGATCTCCACCTGAACCAGCTCCTCTCACAGCTTTAGCCACCACGACCTGGAGATCTGGAGATCTGGAGATGACGACAGATTTCACGCTTGTCTGCCGGACTTGGATTGGAATAATCGCGTGCGCCTCAGGTGAGCTGAGACTCCAGTGAAGTGGTGGGAAAAAGTTTGGCGCGCGCAACTTTTTGTTCATCAAACCAGACCGAGCTTTTCTTATATGCACATTGAAGGGTTTCCTCCTTAATTCAGTCTGAGTGGAATATTTTTCATATTTTAAAGCCTGCCCCTCATGAAAAATGTCAGCAAACGCAGTGAATAATAATCAATCAGAGCCACGGGAGTTCACCTCTGGGAATAAAAGGTTGATCAGCGGGCAGGTCGTGCACATGCAGGCACTAGAGGGAGGCATGCTGTTGTCGTGATTAACAGAGATGCAGCTGATAATTGGGCTTGTTTAAAAGGCAGCTCAAACCAGGAGTTTGCAGCTGCTTTACATGAGGATCACGTTTATGGAGCTCAGCTGAAGTGGTTTGATCTGTGGAAACCTATGACTGCAATGCAAAGCACTCTGTTTTCTATTTAACTCTGACCAACTTCTCTGCTTTACATTAAGGTTGTTCACAGTCTTGCTGAGAGTCTTATGTCACTCAAAATGACAGCTGCTGGTGAGAGGTGGGTGTGTGGGGGGCAATAGAACCATATGTCTGATTCATTTCATGTGAGCTTATGTGAACACAAGAGCATTAAAGGTTCAGTATGTAATTTCTGGAACACGCTAGAACTTAGGAAAATTTTGAACAGAGACGCGTTTCTGGTCCCTCCCCCTCAGAGCCATATATGGCTCTGTTACCCCTTGCTCTGCTGAAATTCAAATTCAAACTCTGTTTTTATTGGCTGGTTAACGGTGGGTCACTGTGGCTTTTTAGAAATGCTTTTAGAGAAGCAAGGGGACTATAGTTTTTTTCAGAGATTACTAGTCTAAAATCAGTATGTCATGGAGGTAGTGACAGAGTGAAGAAATGTGTTAAAATATATTTTTAGAAAAGTTACATACAGCTCCTTTAAGGGTGCGAATCTCTCAGTGTCTGGAGAATTGATTCAATTCCGACTTTTGATGCACCGATTCGATTAAAAATCGATTTTCGATTGTAAAACGATTTTCAATTGAAATCATGAAAAGATTAAACAATATTGTAAACAAATACAACATTTATTTAAAACAATAATGTATGCTTGTAGCAAACATTAATAATGTCAAATAACATTTATTTAAAACAATAATGTATGCTTGTAGCAAACATTAATAATGTCAAATAATACAGTATAATACAGCAGCCTGAATTGTGAGCAGATGGGTATATGAATAGAATGCAGCAGCTTTAATCGGGTCCCGGAGGTCACTGGTGCCTATATCCAGCAGTCACTGTGCGAGAGGCAGGGGACACCCTGGACATGTCTCCAGTCCATCACAAATAATTCAAAATACAAACGTAAACAAAGATTTCAGCCTACTGTATTGCATAAACATTTAACTCAAAATAAAATAGACTTCAAAATCATATTGCATTCATCCATGTTTCAAATGTGTATGGATGGATTTTGTTTAAAAGATTTGTTTGGTAAATCTTTTCAACAAAAGCCATCTATCCATCATCTTTACCCGCTTTATCCTCATCGGGTCCTGGAGGTCACTGGTTCGGGTCAGATTTCTTTTTCTTTCTGCCACCTTTCATTTGATGTATTCTATACCGTACTATGAGATATGGTTTTATTTTCTTTATCTTTTGGGTTTTAATGTTTAAAAAAAAAAAAAATCGATTTTGGGGCTTTTAGAATCGATTCTGAATCGCCAGGACTAAGAATCTCGATTCTTAAAAATTTTTTTTTAGATTTTTTCCCCTGCACCCCTAATTAAGGGCATAGCGTTTATACTCAGAGCTGCCTCAGCTCAGAGTAAATGCTGTGAGTGACTCTCAGCTACTACCATGTCAAATTTGAGCTCACTATCTGCACAGCTGATTGAGTTATACCCTTTTAGTGTTGGCTTGCATCGATTACCTGTGGGGACAAACTTGAACTCTGTTGTCTTTAAAGGTTAATCAGCAGCCATTGATTATTCCGTGAAAGTTTCACCGAGATCCATCCGGTGGCTCATGAGATGTTTTGCTAACAGACAGAGATTAATTCAAGCAGTTCACAGTTAAAACATTGAACAGATTTTGTTCAGTCTGATTCTGATAGCACTCAGAATATGTGTCTGAGATCAGTCTCAGCTACTACCACACCAGACTTTAGGTCAGTTCCAGTGAAAGTCACTCCCCCAGCACACACACTTTTTGCCCCGCTCCCCTCAGGCCGGAGGTTGAGGAGCATCAAGTGTAGAACCACTAGACTGAGGAACAGCTTCTACCCTGAAGCTGTTAGACTCATGAATCTCTATAGGATAATCACTGTAAAGAAAAAAATCACTGTAATGCCACTTTAATTGGTGATATGTCACTTTATCTGTGCTCTTGCCTTTAAGCTGCTGTATTACCCATCTGCTCACTACAGACTCATGTTCAGGCTGCTGTTTAATATACTGTATTATTTTACATTATTAATGTTTAGCGTATATCTTAGATCCTTATATACTGTTTCTTTTTATATTTTGTATTTTTTGCTATTTTGGGGTGTAACTGGGACCTTGAGTACACAATTTCCTTCCACCTCATGTACCACATGTGATGCGAACGACAATAAAAAACCTTGAACCTTGAAGTGACAGGTCATTCACTTGGATGTAGCAGCCGTCTTGACTTTGCTTGACTCTAATCTAAATGTTGGTCAGTTGTTGATGCACAGCCATAATTGTTTTTCCTGCAAGATTCGTTAAAAACGGTTTGGTGGTTCACGAGATATTTTACTAACAGACAGACACATTAACATACACATTATTGTCCTCCTTTGATTTTCAGCCGCAGTAATAAGACACAAGCCCAAATCATGACTTGACTAAAGTGTTTTTTCTGAGGCACTCTTCAAACATTGAACTCATCAAACGTGCAAATAATCCTCTAGTTCATCATTTGTCCTGAAACTTTCGGGTGAGGCTCAAATTGGCCCATTAGCAGCTCCCCCTCTACCAGTTAATGATGATGACAACATAGAAGAGAGACTCGCTCGTCTCTCTTTTAATTTTCCTGCGGGCAGAGCTCTTTATGTGAGAGGCTCACATTTTTCAAGTGTGGCCTCAGAGGAAGAAGCTGCAGGATTAAGTGACACACCAGAGGTTTGAGGGAAAGGCCGTGCTCTGACTCAGCTGCTTCTTGTAATCGCCTCAGAAATAAATAATCCTAAAGTGTAACTGTTTTTTTTTTTTAAGTCTCCCATGGGTTGTCAGGTTGCATTTGCTCATGCTTTTTATTACACGTAACTCCGACTGTGCCTCCTGATGTGTGTCTGTTAGCAAAATATCTGTTGAACCATTGGATGGATTTTAATGAAACTCGCTGAAAGTAATTATTGAATGTTCTTCTCTAGTTGTTTAACGTTTGTAGTTAATCTGATTCAAGATGGCTGCCACAGCTAATTGACTTGAGCAATCACAAACATTGCTGCAACCCAGTCAACTTTGCAGACACTGAGCTAACACTCAGCACATTTGTTGCTGAGAGTCATCCCAACATAAATTCTGAGCATTAACAAATTGAGTAATAACTTTGTTTAAAACTTTGACATTAACAGTGAACTCTGTTAGCACAGTATTTCATGAACCACCGATCAGACGTTATTAAAGATTTTAGAAAGTAATCATTAGCTGTACATCTACACCTGATCAACTTTTAGAGTCAGTCACATTCAGCACTGTTGCAAGCAACCTTTGCAAACACAGAAGTGGCTATAAAAGTCAGCTTTGCAGATACTGAGCTAAAAGTCATTGTGTTAGTAGCTGAAGAGGAACGTGTGCAGCAGGATGACTCGCTGTGGCAACACCAGAAGAGGGACAAGCTAAGGAGACGTTGTCAAGATGGATTTAGCACTTTCCCATGCCTGAGACTGTCTGAGTTTTAAACCTATTTGCAGAATAAGTTTTCTAGATTTCTACAATCTTCCAAAATAATCATTAGCCCAGAGGCTCTTGTGTTTTTAGGTGGGGAGAGGGTATAATTCATGCAGCAGTGATTACCAGCTTGCATAGCTCTCCTTCCTGGTCTTTCTTGCCTCCTTTGCCAGCTATCTTGCTTTCTTAGAGCCCTTATTGGGTGCAGACTTGGCGGATTCAGACATCTTGGTTCAGTTCTGGACTCAGAATCCAATGTGTTCAACATAAGGGTACTTCTTCCAGCTATCTACCTGTTAATAAGGGCGTTCCACAAGGTTCAGTCTTAGGACACACCCTCTTCACAATCTACATAAGTAATGTAGGTCAGATCATTCCTGATGCATCCTGACATTTCTATGCCGACGACACAGTAGTTTATTGTCGAGCTAGAACAGCTGCTAAGGTTCTCCAGCTTTTACAATCTGCATTTGACACATCCTGTCAGACTTGTCTCAAACTTGTGCTAAATTTGATTTGATTTTGATTTATTTATTTATTCATTTTATAGAAACACACAACAATAATACATACAGTAGAAGAAAATAAAAAACAGACCAATAAAATGAAAGGCGGCAGAAGAAGAAAAAAATCTTATTTTTTCTGCCCCTTATACTCCAATAAACAATTCATATAACCAACTCTTTTGATTTTCATAACTTAGTTTCAACCTACAATAAACTCTTCATACAACCAACTCACTTGATTTCCAAGAAAAGAACAACTAAAATTATATTTTTTTATTTTTTATTATATATTTTTCACATTTTTTTATACCTTCCGCATCACATACAACAGTTAAACTCCAATATATTCAAATGTATAATTTTAACCGATTAAGCTTAATCAGTCTTTTGAAAGCAGCCAGTGAATCAATCTCTTAAATGTCTGATTCCAATAAAATAAATAAATAAATGCTGACACACCCAAAGTGATGTTGTTTTCAAATAATGATAATAATTTCTATTTGTTATCATTTCCTGTTGTTGGTATAACATGATTTGCAATTTAGAACACTTCTAGTCAAGAACAAAATACAGTAAATGCTTAGAATTATTTTTGTTTAAGCTGAGCTGAGAAATCAAAGGGTCTGTGGTTCACATTCCGATGTAATCATTAGTTTTGTTTTTTTTAGAGCATTTTCTGTGCACACACCTCCACTTGATCAGAGCATCCCAGGTACCTGACTGAGAAAATCTAATTACTAGAGGTTGAGCTGTTTTAACCAACAATAGCCTCAGTGTTGACATTCCACCTCAGGACTCTAACGGGAGGACTCACGGTGTCTGACTGGATGTTTTTTTGTTCGATCAGCTGGAGATCAGTTCAGATGCGGAGGAATGTACCGCTGCTCCCTGTGTGAAGGTTTGTGTGAAATCCAAACAAACAGTGGGTCCGATGCCTCACTCATTACTGACATCATGTAGCGAGGCCCCTGGGCATTTGGATGTTTGGTCAGTTTCTCATCACGCTAAAACACCAGCCCCTCCCAAACGTGACTACAGCTGAGAGATAAGCTTTTTCAACACCAGGAATCTGCAGGGAAAGCCAAATATGTGTCTAAGCTGGTGTAAGAGAGTTAATGAAAAGCATCTGTAGTATTTTTGTTTCCATATTTCTTATCCTGCTAAAACTAAAAACATGCTAATTGTACAGCTCTGTGAGCAGGTGGTCCACCTCTGAGATCAAAATGGAAACTTGATAACAAATATCTGCTTCGGGTATTGTATGACAGCAGTGAACTTGAAGTTGGACTTATTTTGACAGTGTGGGAAAGCCAAAAAAAAAGAATATACCTGCACTAAGAGCCTACGTTCACTCTGAAGGGATAGAAGCAGAATAGGCAAGAAAAGATTTTCCTTGACGAGACTGTGCTGAACATTAATAAAGCCGTCAGGATAAATTGGTGTGATTTTAATGAATCCCTAATGTATCATCTTCTAAAACTCATCTTTTCCAATATGTTTATCTGTTGTAGCAAAGTCTATCTGGTATCATTGTCGAAAAATAGAGTGACAGCCATGTGTGAATCTAAAAGATGCACAGATCTTGAGAAACAACCTTAACGTTCTCAACCAGTACCGTTTACTTGTAACCAGATCCACGTAGATTATCTGAACCCTTCAGATTTTGCTTGACATGTCACCCAGTCCACAGATAATCCTATCACTCATGCATTTCATTTTATTCTACAGATAAAAAGAACAAGAAGATCTATGACCTGAATTCTGTACATCAACTTTGATTTAGCCATCATCTCAGCTTCTTATGGCTGAACTAAATAAATGTCTTAAAGCTGGACTTCGGACTTCTGGTCAGAAAGACAACAAACAGGAATGCATGAGTCCAGAAAAAGATCTTGTGTTCCATCAAACTGAGCACCGGAGTTCCTCAGGGATGTGTGCTCAGTCCTTATGACATATGACTGTACTGCCAAATTCAGCCCCAAATCTCACCACATTTGCTGGTGAATCAGTGATAGTGGGACTCATTAAAAAGGATGAAACAACTTACAGAACAGAGTTAGCGAGCTAATGTGAAACAAACTACATGTCCTTAATATCTATCCATCCATCCATCCATCTTCTTCCGCTTATCCGGGGTCGGGTCGCGGGGGTAGCAGCCTAAGTAGGGAGGCCCAGACTTCCCTCTCCCCAGCCACTTGGAGCAGCTCCTCCGGGGGAATCCCAAGGCGTTCCCAGGCCAGCCGAGAAACATAGTCCCTCCAGCGCGTCCTGGGTCTTCCTCTGGGTCTCCTCCCGGTGGGACATGCCCGGAACACCTCACCAGGGAGGCGTCCAGGAGGCATCCTAACCAGATGCCCGAGCCACCTCAACTGGCTCCTCTCGATGTGGAGAAGCAGCGGCTCTACTCCGAGTCCCTCCCGGATGACTGAGCTTCTCACCCTATCTCTAAGGGAGAGTCCAGCCACCCTGCGGAGAAAACTCATTTCAGCCGCTTGTATCCGAGATCTTGTTCTTTCGGTCATAACCCAAAGCTCATGACCATAGATGAGGGTGGGAACGTAGATCGATCGGTAAATTGAGAGCTTTGCCTTTTGACTCAGCTCTCTCTTCACCACGACAGACCGGTACAGCGCCCGCTTCACTGCGGATGCTGCACCTATCCGCCTATCGATCTCACGCTCCAGTTTTCCCTCATTCGTGAACAAGATCCCGAGATACTTAAACTCCTCCACTTGGGGCAGGACCTCCTCCCCGACCCGGAGAGGGCATGCTACCCTTTTCCGGCTCAAGACCATGGCCTCGGATTTGGAGGAACTGATCCTCATCCCGGCCGCATCACACTCGGCTGCAAACCGCTCCAGTGAAAGTTGTAAATCACGAACTGATGAAGCCAGTAGGACCACATCATCTGCAAAAAACAGAGAAGCGATTCTAAGGTCACCAAAACGGATCCTCTCAACACCTTGGCTGCGCCTAGAAATTCTGTCCATAAAAGTTATGAACAGAATCGGTGACAAAGGGCAACCTTGGCGGAGTCCAACTCTCACCGGAAACGAGCCTGACTTACTGCCGGCAATGCGGACCAAGCTCTGACACCGGTCGTACAGGGACCTAACAGCCCTTATCAAAGGGCCTGGTACCCCATACTCCCGGAGTACCCCCCACAGAACCCCCCGAGGGACGCGGTCGAATGCCTTCTCCAAGTCCACAAAGCACATGTAAACTGGTTGGGCAAACTCCCACGCACCCTCCAGGACCCTGCTGAGGGTGTAGAGCTGGTCCAGTGTTCCACGACCAGGACAAAAACCACACTGCTCCTCCTGAATCCGAGGTTCGACTATCCGACGGACCCTCCTCTCCAGAACCCCTGAATAGACCTTACCAGGGAGGCTTAAAAGCCTTAAGCCTCCCTGGTAAGGTCCTTAATATCAATATACGTAATTAAAGAGGCGATTCAGGACTGGAAAACAACGACAAAACATTCCAATCCGAACATTAAAGCTGCAAGCCGCATTGAGGCCCTTGCAGCTTAGCGCAGCTCCGGCCTTATTGTGGTGATCGCGGGAGCTCCAGTTTGTCCGCTCGGTCGCCACATCAAATGCTCTCGTGCCCATCCCGCAGCAGTTTGCCAAGAACAGTTAGCAAATACAGTTTCAGTTTTGTATGTTACACAGGCAGAAGCTGAAAAAGTCACCCAATAATCGTGAGTTTCTTGTGTGAGTTGGCGGGGCTTAAGTGATGTCATGAATCAACAATACCAATTTTTCTGGAAGTGCTCATTGATCAAGTACAAAAAATCTGTTACAGATGGGATTATGTATCACTGAGATAGGGGCACACTGGAGTACAATTTTCAACAACAATACCAATGTGTCCAAAAGTGCTCACTGATGAAGCACCATAAATCTGGTGCAGATTGTTTGATGTATCACTGATCTGTAACTGTTGGAATAATGTAGGGGGCGCACTTGAGTCAAATGTTAAACAACCATATCAATATGTTTAGAATTGCCCACAGATGATGCACCATAAATCTGGAACAGATCAGATGGTCTATCATTGACATATAACAGTTTGAATTATGTAGGGGGCACTGGAGTCAAAAGTTAAATAACAAAAGAAATGTGTGTAGAAGTGCTCACTGATGACGTACAATAAATGTGGTACATATTGGATGATATATCACTGATCTGTAAGTGTTGGAATAATGTGGGACGCACTGGAGTGAAATTCTAAACAACAATATATATGTGTTTAGAAGTGCTGACAAATAACGCACAATAAATGTGGAACAGATTAGATGATCTAGCAATGAGATGTAACAGTTTGAATAATGTAGGGGGCGCACTGGAGTCATCTGTTAAACCACAATATCAATGTGTGTAGAAGTGCTCAGTGATAAAGCACAATAAATCTCGTGCAGATCGGATGATGTATCACTGAGATCTAACTGTAGTAATAATATAGGGGGTGTTGTGGAGGGTATTGGCCACTTATCATGGAAGCCTGTTGAAGTGGTGGATAATGATCGATTGTAGTGATTTTGGTGCACTTCGGTTCAAATCTGTGGAATTTAGTGCCAAAAGTATGGCAACGGCGTCACTTCTGAGATCGTCACGCCGCCACGCCCACATCCTCCAGCGAAAACAGTTTGCGCTTTAAAGCAAGTCAGACCAACTTGTTATACGTCTTCTAACACAGGATCATCCTGATTAGTTCAAGGGTGTCAGAGAGGGAGCCTTCCAAGAAAAAAAAGGGACTTCATGTTCTGAGGGGAAGGGGCTTCGATGACATCACAACATGACAAAAAAGGATTGTCGGGCATCCAACAGAGATGACTATTGCCAAGTTTGGTGCATTTCGGTCTTTCATTGGGAAAGTTATAGCTGTTTGAAATTTATGGCATGAAGTGCAAATTTGAGGTATGGCCACGCCCCTTTAGCATAAACGAAAACACAAGCTTTTGATAACTTTTACTGTCCAATGTGTTAAGGGCATATTAACCAATTTTGAAGGCAAACCTTCAAATTCCCTAGGAGGAGTTCGTTCAAATCTGCAAGTAGAAAAGCCGGAAAATGACCCTTTGACCCAAAATGGCCGACTTCCTGTTGGTTTTGGACCAGGGCTCCAAGAAACTTTTTTGTAGGTCCTGAGAGGCTACAGATGTTCACAGAGTTTCAGAATAATCGGTCCAAAAATGGCTTGGGGCTGATGTTTTTAAATATTCTAGGGGCGCTGTAGAGTTTATTGGCCAATTATCATGGATTTCTGTTCAAGGGGTGGGCAATGATCGATCATACTGATTGTGGTACTCCTCGGATCCAATCTGTGGATTGTAGAACCAAACGTATGGTGACGGCATTACGTCTAACTTCGCCACGTCGCCACGCCCACATGCTCCACCCCAAACGGTCAGTGTTGGAAAGCTTGTTACATCAACATGTCTTCGGTCACTGGACACACTGTCACGCTGATTAGGTAACAGGGGTCCGATCGGGACAGTTCAATGTAAAACTTTACACTTCCTGTTGTCAGGGGGCGTGGCTTAAGTGATGTCATGATTTTACCATTCAGCATTGCAGGGGACCGGATGTAGGTCAATCACTGAAGGTTTGATGTATTAGACAGTTTTTGTGTAGGTACTGTTAGCGTTTCGTTTTTCATGGCGAGATGTCGAACTTTAACGTCTGGCCCCTTCAGCATGCTTGAAAACAAACCATTTTTATAACTTTTGGTCCCCCGTGCCTTATGAAGAAACTGGCCAAGTTTGAACCCGATTGAGCAAAATCCCTAGGAGGAGTTTGTTCAAATGCAGAGGCTGTAAACCGCCAAAAAGGTGTGAAAATATGGTCATTCAAAAATGACAGCTTTCCCATTTATCGTACAACGTTGGTGCCAGAGGGTTTTCTGTACATCTTGGTGATTTGGACAAGTATACCAAATTTCACAATTCAATGTCAAACTAAGGCCAATGCGGAGGTTAGTTTGAACATTTCTAGGTGGCGCTCTTGAGCCGTTTCTGTTGCAATTTTGGCCACACCCCCAAATACATAATTTTTCATCAGTCCTGATGAGTCCGCCAAATTTGGTGAGTTTTGGGATATGATAAATCCCCCAAAAAGCCATTTCATTTGAGGGAAGAATAAAAAGGTCGGGCCTGAACAGAACGATTACAATAGGTCTCCGCAGCGCTAAAAACGGGCGGCCGTGGCACAGTGGTAGTGGAAGCCGACCCCCGATCGGAAGGTTGGAGGTTCAAATCCCGCTTCCCCCCACCATGTGTCGTTGTGTCCCTGGGCAAGACACTTAACCCAGAGTTGCTCCCGGTAGGACTGGATGGCCCCTTGCATGGCAGGCTACCGCTACCGGTGTAAGAATGTGTGTATGAATGGGTGGATGGCTTGTACTGTAAAGCGCTTTGGGGCTCCTCACAGGGGGCTGGAAGGCGCTATATAAGTAAGCGCCATTTACCATTTACCATAATTAGTGGCTCCCCAGTGAAGAGGGTAAACAGAACTATCAAAGACCACACAGCTGACCCTAAAATGCTCTCTTTTCTCAGGAGTGTGAAGCATGTGTGGATTCCATCCTCATTAGCCGTGTTTCCATCAAGGTTTCTAGCTGCGCATTTTGAAGTATCGCAGCAGAAAAGCTTAATGGAAACGGCAAAATCCGAATTTACTTCTTCAAATTTTCCAAAAAGTTTATATGCTCGCTTGAGGTGGTTTTTGGGATCTTCGAAAATGAGCAGATGCGCAAAACGACAGATGGAAACAGATTTGCCGACTCAGTTCTGCCGTAGCGAACATTCACGTCATGCTGATCAGCTGTTTCCGCTCCGGACAACATGTAACATCGCTAAAACTAGTTGGCATGACAGAATAAATACAACTTGCCCGATAGCAACACGTACCTGAAATATTCTCTCCATTTTGACGAGATGTGTGGCCGGGTTCTGTTTTCAACCGCTACTTCCTGTTTACTGTAGACATGCGCAGTGCTGACGTCTGACGTAATGACGCTGACGTCTGACGTAATGACGCTGTGCGTGGCTTGGTAGATGCGCTTCAAGCCAGCAGATGGAAACACTTCTGCTTCGCATTAATTTGTATTTACATATT